>JAWQFJ010003335.1:0-10000 GCA_034096865.1 Theodoxus fluviatilis | reverse complement strand
TTGTATTCTCTCTTGTCTTCATGTTTTTATAATGGACAGAGAAAAGTTATGTTTTGTATGAAAGGGAATAACAATATCATTATGATAAAAAGGTATTTTTCTACTCTCATACCTTTCCCCCATTTAGCTGTGTTCTATGGATTCCACATCCTGGACACGGTTTTAAAATAGCGTTTGATAAAATGTAAACTTGGCCATACCAAGCCCCAAACAGGAGGCAGCTGTACTTATTGACTTACGTTTGTTAAATTAGTTTAAAATATATGGACTCGACGTTATAGCATTCTTTTCATGGGTGGTTTCTGTTATGTGCATTTCCGTTAATTTCCTATTCTCATCGACCCCTCGTTTATACATTGTTTTGTCACTCGTTCAAATATACAATGACAAATATTATTGTATATTTATGTGGAGTTGTACGATAGTGCATACCAATCGATTACGTTGTTGGATGCCAACACACAGCATGATCTTTGGGATATACTGGACTTTTGATTTCGATTCTTATCGCGCCTGACCATGTGCTGCAGCCTCCGCCCTCAGGCCAACTGCAAAGCACATGATGGGTTGTGGTACGTTCACGCATTAAACACCCATTTAGCGTTAACAATTGTTTTTACTTCCCTTGGTTATCGTTGCTGCTGCTGCTAATGACGATGTTGTGGTTAACATTGCTGTTGTTACGAATCAGTTCTATGTGTGTAGTCGTTGCTATTGATGCGTTGTTGTTCTCGTCGTCATTGTCATCACTGTAATGATCGTTGTTGCCATTGCTGCTGCTGCTGCTGCTGCGATGGTGATGATGATAACAATTACACAGTGGCGAAATCGTTCACTTACACATCTCATAGGCACGGCGCCATTTAAAATGAGAATCTGTGCCTCAGTTAGTTTTTCTGGATGACTTAATAATGTGGTTCAGACTTGTAATACTTGATCGGCGAATTTAGAAAGATTACTTTATGATAACGACGAAGTTAGCCTGTACATATGCCGCCACATCGTGTTTTCCTTCTTACTGTCGGAGATGTAAGTATAACATAAGTAATGCAAGCGTAATGACCACAATAATACTCTTGTTCCACCAAACAAACCAGGATATGTGAAATGTTTAGTTTCGTTTGCCATCATAGTTAAATGTTATGAACAAAAACAAAGAAGAAAAGTCCTATTTTGTGTGATAATACGAAAAGGAGCGAGAGCGATCGAGCGAGCGAGAGAGAGAGAGAGAGAGAGAGAGAGAGAGAGAGAGAGAGAGAGAGAGAGAGAGAGAGAGAGAGAGAGAGAGAGATCTTTTACCCATGTCGTGAACGTCTATTGTGAGTTTTTCACTTGCCCGGCGCTGTTTCAAAAACCAGGCGAGCAAGCCAACATGGCTCTTGTATAGCAACCAGCGCATTCGATAGCTTTTCAATAATCCCAACACAAACATCCCCCGAGATTTTGAGCTGTACATGCAGCGGGCCCTGAACAATCACAACCGTGTGGATAAAACGCCCACCTATCAAAAACTTCCCTTCAACAGTGCCAACAACAGAACAATGAAGGCATACTCACAGTTTTGCCAGAGACATGCAGACCAAACATTAGTAGGCCACAGAGACTTCGAAGGTGTTATGATGTATGTGGCGGATGTAGTACAGCATAACCGTGGCTTAGATGACCAAAACTTCACAAATGTGTGGCACTCGTTTTCTTGAGAGAAAAGACTCCTGACGTTTGTGGAGATCTAAATTACGTGCAGGTCATTCATGATCGTGACATGAATGAAAGAATTAACGAACAAATGAATGGATTAATGGATGAATGAAGTTTTGCGGCCTCTTAACCTTTGCAGACAATGTAAGGCTATTAATAACAAAATCACGAGCTGGTTAGAAAAAGAGCAAGTAATTTCTCTATTTCCCAATGTATACGCCTTTTTATGTATCACGTAGTGGGGCGCGGTTATTTTATTCTTACTTTCTAACCCTCAGCCGGTACCGTCCATATGATAGATTAAGTAACGCCTGAAAGCGCTAGAGGTAAATAGCGTGTAAGATTCTGCTTTAAGCAGACATTTGGCTCGACTTCTAAATTAACCTTTTTTTAACCACTGCAAAATCGGTCGAAGCTTTGATTCCGAAGGGAATGGGTGGGGGTGGGGTGGGGGGTGGGGGTAGAGGGTGCAGGGTTCGCGGTTGACTGCGCTCGTTGGACAAGCAGCAACCGTAATCAGCCCTGACCACTCCTGTCATCTCCTGGCCCCCTTTCTACCAGCATTCAAACAGTGATCGATTTCTTCCTCCATCTTGCCCCGATTGTCATTAATGGAAGGATTTATGGCATATTAGGCGAATTCCGTCTGAGTGGAAGACTGCTGACGCCGTCGGGGGTCGAGGGTGAGGTTGACGGGCTGATTGCTTAGGCTGCCGTCTGGTCTCCTGTACAGTGCTGTGCAATGCTGTGTTGCGCAGTGCTGTGTTCCACAGTGCTGTGCTGCTCAGTGCTGTGCAATGCAGTGTTGTGCAATGCTGTGCTGCGCAGTGCTGTGTTGCACAGTGCTGTGCAATGCAGTGTTGTGCAGCGTTGTGCAGTGCAGTGCTGTGCAGTGTTGTGCAGTGCAGTGTTGTGCTGTGTTGTGCAGTGCAGTGTTGTGCAGTGTTGTGCTGTGCAGTGCAGTGTTGTGCAGTGCTGTGCAGTGCTGTGTTGTGCAGTGCTGCGCAGTGCAGTGTTGCGCAGCGCTGTGCTGTGCTGTGCAGTTTTGTGCAGTGCTATACAGGTCTATGTTGCGCAGTGCTGTGCTGTGCAGTGCAGTGTTGCGCAGTGCTGTGCAGTGCAGTGTTGTGCAATGCTGTTCAGAGCAGTGTTGTGCAGTAACTCTCGCCATCAAGATGAGGCAATAGTTCCATCTTTGGCTCATGGCGGCGTGGGACGAATGTGGGCAAAGTAATGAAAGTATCTGGGGTATTTTCATGACAGTCCAAACACAGCTAGGTGTGTGTGTGTGTGTGTGTGCGTGTGTGTGTGTGTGCGTGCGCGTGTGTGTGTGTACGTGTGCGTGTGTGTTTGTGTCTGTGTATGCGTGCGTTCGTATATGCATGCGTGTGTGCATGTGCGTTTGTGTGTGTGAATGAAAGGAAGAGGGAGGAGAGAGAGAGAGAGAGAGAGAGAGAGAGAGAGAGAGAGAGAGAGAGAGACAGACAGACAGACAGACAGACAGACAGACAGACAGACAGACAGACAGACAGACAGTCAGACAGACAGACAGACAGACAGACAGACAGACAGACAGACAGACAGACAGACAGACAGACAGACAGACAGACAGACAGACAGACAGACAGACAGACAGACAGACAGACAGACAGACAGACAGACAGACAGATAGATAGAGAGAGACAGAGTCAGACATAAAGACAGTCAGACACACACACACACACACACACACACACACACGCACATACAGAGAGAGAGAGAGAGACAGAGACAGAGAGAGAGACAGAGACAGAGAGAGACAGAGAGATGGAGACAGAGAGACAGAGAGATAAATAGAGAGAGACAGAGACAGAGAGACAGAGAAAGAGTAGGAGAGAGAAAAGGAGAGAGAGAGACAAGCAGAGAAAGAGAGACAGACAGTCAGAGACAGACAGACAGAGACAGAGAGAGAGACAGTGAGAGAGACAGAGAGAGAGAGAGCGAGAGAGAGACCGAGAGAGAGAGACCGAGAGAGAGACAGAGATCGACAGAGAGAGAGAGACCGTGAGAGAAAAAGAGAGAGTGAGAGTGAGTGAGAGAGGAGAGAGAGTGAGAGAGAGAGAGAGAGAGAGAGAGAGAGAGAGAGAGAGAGAGAGAGAAGGGAGGAAAGAGGAGGGGAGGAAATAGATTGGGATACCTTCATCGCAGGCAATGGAATTACTGCAAGCAGAATGTTACTCTCGCACAAGATCTGCGTTTATTTTCTCTGCCTGAGCTGCGCTCCTGTACAAGGAAGGACCAAGATCACATGTCACAATGAGACTCCACTTTGAATGCATGTGTGGCCTGTATTGATGACGACATTATGCAGAGCCTAGAAATTCAATAACTAGTCTACGTCCATGCATGAAGGGACAAACGTGATGACTGATGCTGCATTTAAATAGAGGTCACTCTGAGAGCGCAAACCTCCGCCAAGGAAGCAACAATTTCTCTTCCATGGTCTGTGTAATTCAGGCAGGATGTTCTGCTAGTCAGTCTTGCCGCTACGAAGTTTAGTTCATGCTAGCCCCTGCTGGCGGTCTCTGTGTGTGAAAACATACGCCGGCGTAATCAAAAGTTTGACGTCATCAACTTTGTGATGCTCGATACAATTTATCTTTATTCCTACAATTCCAAAACTCCATTAAAGATAACCTCCACAATTTAAAGATTTTTTCTTGGGTAAAACCCTGATTTTGTGCTAAATTTAATCAGAATCCATTTTGAACGTTGTGAGTTATTTTGCCGAATAGCAAACTAACGAGCAAAAGAAGCAAGGGGAAAACATAACCTCCTTGGCAGAGATAAAGATGTACTTAGCTACTTTGGTAGTGGAACTTCAGAATTCGGGCAAACGTTCTAAAGCAATTTAGTAGGGAGTACCTCATTGGCTGATCAACGATGGGCTCAAATTTTACATTTATCAATTGAATCATTTCGGACACAAACAACCATAGGCATTTATTTTAGGTATCAATTTACTGGATCATGACTTTATGACTTTGCATTTACGAAAGAATCTCGACAAACTGTTCTAAGAGTGACCCAATAGACTGCACACTGAGCGCATGAAAGTCTTTCCAGTCTGATACACACACAGAGAATATGTTGAAACCCCTGCGACGACATCATGGCCTACATAAAACCACGACGTATAAAATTGTCGGCACCCCAGGACTCACGCAAGGACACAATTGTTACGCGTCCCCACTATTTGTTACGCGTCTCCACCATTTGTTACGAGCTGGTTCTCTATCTCTCTCTCTCACTTTCTCTCTCACTCTCTCTCTCACTCTCTCTCTCTCACTCTCTCTCACTCTCTCTCTCTCACTCTCTCTCACTCTCTCTCACTCTCTCTCTCTCACTCTCTCTCTCACTCTCTCTCTCTCACTCTCTCTCTCACTCTCTCTCTCTCTCTCTCTCTCTCTCTCTCTCTCTCTCTCTCTCTCTCTCTCTCTCTCTCTCTCTCTCTCTCTCTCTCTCTCTCTCTCTCACTCTCTCTCTCTCACTCTCTCTCACTCTCTCACTCTCTCTCACTCTCTCTCACTCTCTCACTCTCTCTCTCTCACTCTCTCTCTCTGATATTTACCTTCTGGTTCCTGGATTGAGTCGATGGTTTTCTGACTCGTAGATCTTGATGTTTCTTGGATTGAGATATAAAACATTCAGTCTGGTGAGTTCGTATTCTTTATTCAGCATTAGACAGTCCTTAGCTCTCTCTCTTCTCCGCTCTCTCTCTCTCTCTCTCTCTCTCTCTCTCTCTCTCTCTCTCTCTCTCTCTTCTTCTCCGCTCTCTCTCTTCTCCGCTCTCTCTCTTCTCCGCTCTCTCTCTCTCTCTCTCTCTCTCTCTCTCTCTCTCTCTCTCTCTCTCTCTCTCTCTCTCTCTCTCTCTCTTATTTTACCACCCAAATTACTGAGATTCCTGTCTTCTTAGACACAGATCGTCCCACTTCTCCTTTCATGGTCTTTTGCCCTGACTACACCAGAAATACGATAGCAGGGGAAAGGGGGGGGGGGGGGCGATGGACAGAGGTCTTGGAGGGGGGAGGGGGGGGGGGGGGCGGAAATGTTCTTTGGGAAGACAGTACGATTCCGTTCGGTCTGGAGTGCTCTCCTAAGAATATAATTGCTCTTTTGACCCAATTTCCGGGGCACTCTACCTGGATGTAGGCCTACAACATCTCTTTCTACTTTCCAGCCTAACGCTAGCTCTTTCCAGCATAACACAATGATGCGGTCAGCGTTACTTTCTTTGTATCGCTTTTGATCTCAGGTACGTGCAGGAAATCGTAAACGCCCTCTTCGGACTCTGTTCGTTTGACGTCACAAGCCTTGGGCAATGTCAATGCCATTCTAGTCCACTAGAGACTTCGCCTGCCGGCGAAACAGTCTCTAGCACAGTTGACATCACGTGATGGAAGGATTTCGTCCGAAATTTTCAAATGAAGGTCACACAAGAGGCTTGTGGGATAGCCGATCTTCTCCCTGATATACGCATTTAAAGTAGTTCTAAGACTATTTCGCACAAAACTCATAACTTACTCTTGTTGAGGCAATAAACAAGCGTTTATTCGATAAAATAAAGTGTTTGTGTTGAAATGGAAACAAGTTTTGACATCTGAATGATTTCTGTAAAAAGTGGAGAAAAAATAGTATCAGATCGAACTATTTTTGGCGCAATGCTGTAATGCAAAGGGTCAAGTCTATTACTCATTCATTGCGAACTGTGCCAGAATCACTACTGTCTCGGGTTCACATAATGTGTCAATGCATGTACTTATGAGTCACTCTTTCAGTGCCGGATGAAGTAAACACTCTTGTTCTCCAATACCTTACGTCTTCATGCTGTGTACGGTGAATTCCTTCATACAGTGATAAGTATTCAAATGTTTACAATGAAAAGGGAATGGTCGACTGCGGCATAATGATCAAACGCCGGTACGTATCACTGCGACCTGATGCGATCGATAGGTAAAACACGAAAAAGCATGACGGAGAAACAGTCCATTCAGAGAAGAGAGATTTGTATCGATAGGTAAAACACGAAAAAGCATGACGGAGAAACAGTCCATTCAGAGAACAGAGATTTGCATAGATAGGTAAAACACGAAAAAGCATGACGGAGAAACAGTCCATTCAGAGAACAGAGATTTGCATAGATAGGTAAAACACGAAAAAGCATGACGGAGAGGGAGTCCATTCAGAGAACAGAGATTTGTATCGATAGGTAAAACACGAAAAAGCATGACGGAGAAACAGTCCATTCAGAGAACAGAGATTTGTATCGATAGGTAGAACATGTTCAGGGGTGAGCGCCTGCATGGGCAGGTTCAACTCGGAGAAAAGCTTTTGGCGTCGCGAGCGCTCATCGTGACCGCTCACCCCCGAACGTTTTCCATACCTATCGCCTCGAATCGCTAACCTTCTCTAGTGTTTGCGATCATCTTTGATATAGCGTGTCTTCAGAGAAGTGGCACTACACGTAACTGGCCACTATGGCGTGTCAGCAGGCGACTCGCTAACACCTCCTGGCGTCTTTGTGCACTTGACAAGTAAAAGCGTTCTGGACCGGAAGTGCACAAGTTCGATCCCATCCATCACTGCGCCTTTAGGACCACTTCCGTCAGGGAGGAGATGGGAAGGCAGCCGGAGAGAAGCCCCGTGTGTTCTTTTGGAAAGCGGAGTGAAAGCTGCGTTTCAGGGTGTTTTTTTGCCTCTTCAGATCGAAACCTCTCTTCGGACTTTGGGTCTTGTTCAGCAGATGGTGCCCCCACTACTTTGTAGTTCTCGAGGCATTTGTCGTAGCAAGAGTCATACTACAGAACTCTGTTCCAAACATCCATTGCTAAAATGTGTCGTCAAGTACTTTTTATTAGTCGTGTTTTAATACTAATTGTTTGACGTCTGCTGACTTTTTTTACTAGTATATTTGCAATGATTTGAACGTCTCCACTGATGTTATTTACGAGTGTGTGTGTGTGTGTGTGTGTGTGGTTACGTGTGTGTGTGTGTGTACGTGTGTGTGTGTGTGTGTGTGTGCGCGTGCGCGCGTGTGTGTGTGTGTGTGTGACGAGAGTACCCTTCCTCACTTGTTGGTGTCTGCTATATTGTTGCTTATTAACCAGTGGGGTGGGTTAGTGGGTTAGTGTGGCTGCCAACCCTACTAGGATAGTATGAGGTGGTATGCCGACCTTATAATTGCAGTAGAATGCACCATGTTCATTCAAGATTTATGAGAGTAACACTGACACTTGCCTGATGTATAAATTAATCAGTAAAGTGCTTTACGAATCCAAGCTGAGATTATTCACAGAACGACTAGAGAATGGTGATTAGCCAATCAACATGGGGCATTGGAGGTTGCCTAACGACGGTGTTCGGTTGGTGGATTGATCAAAACTGGACTGGAGACCACACGAATCGAATAAGTACTTATATAGTCGATCAGTGATTGGCTCTCTGTTTGATATTACGACTGGAGACACCCTACATGTGTTGTGATTGGTCAGAAAGGTATGAGGTTTTTGGGCGCCAGTATATAAACCCCTGCAGATCCCGTAGTTAGGGTGCGAGTACAGTTTTTCTAGGATAGCCACCATGTATGGGAGTGGAAGCGCCCTGTCTGAAATCCACGTGGCGCAAGCTGTTCTACATTGAGAGCCCATCCCATGAAGGAAAGTTCGACTACCTATGAAGAGAACCACAACTGCGGAGAGAAAGAAAGAGCTGAAGTATCGTCTTCTCACCACTTCCTGAAGCTTCTCTCGACGAAAGCGGAGTTTGTTTCGCCCCTGCCACTGAGAGAGACGAGCGACTGTTTTCTCCACACGCTCCGCCATTGGGAGCGACTACGACTTCAATTAACCTTCTCCCCCAGAAACGTCTACACCAGCACTCGGAGTTTCGCCCCAGTCGTCTCGTTCAGCAGAAGGATTACCAACGCCTGCCGTCATAAGCAAGAGAATTCACCCCTCGACTGACCAGTCCACTGGGTGGAGAAAATTCCAGTGTTCTTAATTTCATTGTGGTGTGAAGGTGCCATGGTGCACCGGTTTCCCCCTCCTCCTTTCCCTTCCCTCTCCCTTCCCCCTCCACGTGTGTTCGTCGCATCCACCGTCGAACTCAACTGAAGAGACAGCTGATTGGCTGAACCAACACCTCCGTCAGTTAAGTATCATTTCATTGGGTTTGGCAGACCACCTTTATTTTATCAGGGAAAGTAGATTCAGTACACTTATTGTTGCATAATTATTATTAGTCTCCTAATTACTGCTTATAGTGCTCTCTTAGGATTTTGATTTTGAAGGAATTAAAGTATTTTGATTATGATATGTGTTCTCACCGTCATTTCAGTCTAGTTCCATCGTTGATTGATGAAAGAATGAGAAGAGTTGCGAGTGGGCAGTGTGAAGTTAACCCCTAGACTAATTCATTCATAAAAGACCCAAATTAGAAATAAGCTAACTCGTAACAGTGTGTGTTGTGTGTGTGTGTGTGTGTGTGTGTGTTTGTGTCTGTGTGTGTGTGTGTGTGTGTGTGTGTGTGTGTGTGTGAGAGAGAGAGAGAGAGAGAGAGAGAGAGAGAGAGATTCCAGACTTCACTTTATTTCGGCCAACGACCCATCAAAAGAATTAAAGTTACATGAGTAATGGTTCAATAAACGCGTGTTAAAAGGGTAGCAATATACATTAGTAGGCTGACACATGCAATACAAGAGATTATACTGCACATCGAACAGGGACAAAAATTGTTAAGGTTTTTTGTTTTTGTTTGTGCTATATCGAATTAGTGCTTGTATACACATTATCTATCCGGGTAATATCTATACAAATATATGTACACAACTTTCAGACAATATTATATACAGACATGAAGCAGAAATTTAGTGTTACATATTTACCAAGTCTTAAATTTCCTCAACCTTTTGGCTTCGTAGTTTGAGAACATAAAATATATACATTGCAACAACTCTCGTTTTTGTGGTATCATTACTTTTGAGAAGCGTTTCCAGCTTTATATATGTACTCCCATTTGTGTGTTTTTCGATATATTTCTTTCGAAGATAATTGTAGTTATTGCAATGGAACATGAAATGTTCTTCATTTTCTACTTCATTATTACATAATTCATTCTAAAGTTGTTTTTTTTACGTCACGTGTTGCATCATTTATGTTTGTCTGTAACGTTCACTGAAGAAGGGCGTGTGCCCGAAAGACTTTGATTTTAGTGTTTGTCGTGTGTTTGTTTCTTATTGATAGTTATTACATAATGGACAAAGATT
>JAWQFJ010003334.1:17500-18950 GCA_034096865.1 Theodoxus fluviatilis | reverse complement strand
TCTCTTCTTCACTGCGTCGAGATTAGAGGTTTTCCACCTACCACACTGATAGTTTAGTAGTAGGACATTTCCCCATATGTACAAGACTCTGAAGAGAATGCATCTTGCCCAAAACAAAAAATAGCTAATTAGCCTTATTGTTGTTGTTTGTTGTATTGTGACCAGTCTATGTTGTGACCACCCCTACTCCCTCTCCCGGACCGCACCCCCGCCACCACAGATTCGCTCAGATCAGGGATGGGGGGGGGGGGGGGACCTTTCGACCACTCAAGAATAACAGTACTCAGGTTGTTTTTGCTTTGCGTTCCGGTAAATATCCCTCTAAGTTTGTATCATTGGAAGGAGTAGTGGGGGCGGAAGGGGCGGGGGGGGGCGGGGATGGAATAAGGTGGGGGCAAAGGGGGGGGGGGGGGGCGCAGACTGGGGCGGGCGCAGTGGGTCGCAAGGTGCAGCCACCCGCAGTTAGTGCGCAGTAATGGAGTTGGCGAGGGCGCAGTACGTCAGTCGCGCGAATTTAACGAGTAGCGCACGCAGTTGCGGCGCAGTCCGCAGTTCTTATACAGTAGAAGTTGAAGAAGTATTCAAAAGTTAACGGCCTCTGCGTCGTGCTAATGTTCTGGCGTTCGACATGGCTCGACCATTAGGCTGCTTCTCTGACACGAAGAAAGCCACCCTGAGGGGAAAAAAATACAATGGCCTTTCTCAAAAGTGTTATGAGCTATTGTTTCAGCAGGGTGTTGCTGAGGGAACGCCTGTCTATTACCTTTGCCGAATGAACAACAGACAGTCGGCAACGCATCATTCCTTGAATCACACGAAACCTCATTACTGCAGACCAATATCTGGTTACAATGCGCGCAACAGTACACAAATCAGCATTACTACTTTGGCAGAATGATGGGAATTATTCTTTTCACCAGACGTCAATGATTGGTTCAGTTGGAGATCCAAGCCTTCCACGGCACAACAAGAACTGTCAACAGATTTGGCCACGTTGTGAACAAACCACCAGAATTGCATTACTCTACGGGGACCTTCACAATCCGAGATAACTGAAGTCTGTGCTAGTGTACAACTATCTTGTTATCCAGCAAAACTTGTCCGGCAAAGGCAAGACACTATCAGTCTTTCATACCCTCGTCCGCTAGGAAGATCAGGTTTAGGAACTCACTCCCGCCTTTCCAGGGGCCTGCATGATAAATATGGCGATAGGGACCAACTCATGCATTTGCATTGTTTCGGAGTTTGCCACCATATGCAGATCGTAGATAGTGTCATCCAACCATTTCAAATAATCCCTGCACATTTTTGTTTGCTTGCAGTATGTCAGGACTTGTGAAGAGTACAAGACTAAGGACAAATCCAATTGGCCGAGTATTCCAGAGCCAACACAGTTCACTCACCGATGTATCAAGCGAATGTTGCGCATTGCAGACAGCTAAGGAAATAT
>JAWQFJ010003334.1:0-15000 GCA_034096865.1 Theodoxus fluviatilis | reverse complement strand
CTCTCTCTCTCTCTCTCTCTCTCTATATATATATATATATATATATATATATATATATATATATCTATTTCTGTGTCTCTCTGTCTATCTCTCTCTTCTCTCTCCCTCCCTCCGTCCGTCCGTCCCCCCCCCCCTCTCTCCCTCTTCTCTCTCCCTCCCTCTCTCCCTCCGTCCGTCCCCCTCCCTCTCCGTCTCTCTCTCTCTCCCTCTCTCTCTCTCTCTCTCTCTCTCTCTCTCTGAATTGCTACATTCATCACTGATTAGATTGGGCCCAGTCAGATTGTCACACCTAAGTTCTGCATAATGACAGAAAATAGATGCTGAAGAGTGTTATGGGCTTAGTACGCTGATCATGTACTCTCCCGAGATTGAAAAACACATTCTGTTTCAGTTTTGTACCATAAAACCACTTCTGGAAGGAAGGCGAAGAGCGAAGCCAGATAAAAAGTCGTCGGAACAGCTTACTGCTGAACGAGGGCTACTTATTTACGACTCTGCATGACCAAATCAGTTTCAAAATCACAACATCAACCCATCAAAACAAACGCATGAACAGTCGTCGACACGAAAAAGCTTATTTCGTGGAAAATGGTGTAAACCAACCTATTGTCTTCATCGAATACTTAGTCACCGAGACTTAACATGCGTTCCAGCGTTGCAAATCGGCCTATACAAGCAAAAAGCAGAATCATTGCCTCTTATATCCGCATGCATATCGTAACGGTTTTCGTTGCCAGTGTGAAGCAGGCATCGCTTATGAACGAGTGTCGCAGGCATTACTCTTTCTTACGGCCATAATCGAAGTCCTTGCATTTCAGGTGATTTTATCATCCAAACCTCGTGATATGCTGCGAGTTACGGGTATGAGAAGCCACGACTATCCAAGAGTATCTTTTCGTCGGATGACCTCGGGTAACGCCAAGCAAATTTGGACGTAACGGTTTGCATGCTTTACCACGTGTTGTGCGGAGACAGGACAGTCACCATTCCTTGCGCGCCCAGGGACGGAAAACAACAAAGTAAAAATCGACGACCCTGGCGTTTCTACAAAACACCACAAGACGCCCCACATTTGCACCTTCGATCCCAACGACTTCACCCTTCGCGACAGCTGTAGCAACCCTCTCCTTGCTGCATTGTCCAACAATCGGGAGTCGACCCTCCACTCGTCCAACGGCCACTGCAGAACCCACCACTCCAGCGTGTGCAGAACATGGGAGTCATTCCATCATCCGACTCTCCCAGAGACCTTTTTCACAGACAAATACAGCTCCATCAACAGAGTGCCACACGCTTTCATTGGACGACCTTGGCCGCATCGTTGTTCTGCCTCCCCAATGCATACCCAGTGCACCCCTCCTCCTTCTGGGATACCCCCCTCCTCTCCCTCCCACCCAACCCCCCCCTCCATGAAGCACCCGTGGCATGTCCACCTTGCCTTCAGGTCACGCCACGTCAGACACAGGCAATCAACAAATGTCAATCGATGAATGCACCTGCTTCCCCTCCTTGTCAATCGCCTGTCTACGGAGAAATCAATGGACACTGCGTCCTGTGAGCGGTCGACACAGACCTAGTCACTTCATCCGCGCCATCCAGCCATCATTGAACCACCTGGACACGTGAGTCACGCCTGGACTCTCACAGCCATTCTAGGTGCCCGGAATGTCTTGCCAGCGGGCGCTGAATCCACTGACTTCTACTGATCGAACGTCTAACCATGCAGCTCCAGGCTGTGGAAACGTCTTGCACCCTTCAAGCCCAACAGCGGCCATGCCGAAGATGCTTGAGGCAGTGCGAGAAAATCAATCACTAAACGCGTCAAGCTTCGCTATGCTATGCGTGGCAAGCTGGACGTCCAGCGAGGGCGTTGAGAAGCTCCATGGATGAGAGATGGAGCACGAAAACGGAGTAGTCGGCCTTATCAGGCGCGTAGCTGCCTCCTGCCGCCTTATCCGATTGCTAATTTTCACATTTTGATAAGGGGAGGAGAAACCAAGCATCTTAACTGATGGAACGGACAGCTAGATAGCTTTTGGTTTACGAAATCCCGTATAGAGACAAGCACTGACGTCCTCTGATATTCCTGAGGAACAAATCTCCATGCTTCCAGTCGAGGACTGAGATCCCCTGGCACTCTTTCGATCCGGACATGGAATGCCAAGTGGCCGTCTCTTGAAAGGCGCTCCACTGCAGATTCGCTACCTTGAGCCAATTCGGCGCCGACCTCCTCTCAGACTAGGCAGAAGGTAACCTCGGGAATTAAGAAATGAAATAATGGTAGACAATTACCTAATAACCCTCATAGACCGAATGAAGTCATAGTATGAATCAACGAATGAATAAATGACGTTACACGGCCTCTCAGCCTTTGTAGGCCATGTAAGACCATGGCTCACGAAAAATTACTAGAGCTTGTTAGAGTAAGAACATGTCGTCTCGATTTATCATCGTTATTCGCTTCTTGTGAATCACACGGGGCGACACGGTGGCCTATTCTTACCCCCAATCCACAGGGGGAGAGGTCAATTATGTTGAAAAGAGCTAATGCGAATTAGCGCTACAAAGCACCCCAGACGTTCTAAGTCCAAGCAAAGACCTCCATACATAAAACGCATCCACAGAAACGTTGACATGTCCAGAAATGCTAAAGCCCTCCAGGGAGGCATCCTGCCATAGGGTGTAACAAGTTCAGATGAGAAAGCCATTCAATAATCAAGCTTCAAAGGTCAAGAGAGAAAATAGAAACAGACAGTGACTTGATATGCCAGTTGGACATAAATAGTTCTATGGTGCCAAGTCACAGGTTCCTGTCTGGTTCGTAGAAGAATCCCCAGCCAGTCCCATTTGTCTTTGAACTGCATCTCTCTCTCTCTCTCTCTCTCTCTCTCTCTCTCTCTCTCTCTCTCTCTCTCTCTCTCTCTCTCCATCCCCTTACCTTCACTATTTTCACACCCCAAAAGGAGTACAAATGAACGGTACTCTCTCATGGACAAAAAACAAGATATCTGGCATTTAGTCTCAAAAGTGAAAAATAACTGCAACTGCCACTTATTGAGTCACTACCACTGAGAGCTATGTTCCTTCTAAGTTTAATCAGAGCGCTGCGATGATAGTGGGTGATTCTCGGCAAAACATTTTATCTTTGACTGTAATGTAATTGCAAGCACCTTCTAGTCCAGCAGTCAAAACGAATTTCGGAAGGCTTTGCTTTTTGCAAGTTTGCCATGAACACCTTAAGGCCTCTGCACACGAGGCAACTCCACTCCGGCAACTCAATTGCTTGCCATACATTGCTTCGTGTGCGATGTCGGTTGAAAGCAACTGGCATTCCAAGCAACTTTCCACGCCACCAGCAACTGAGTTGCTCGTGTTTCAACCTGTTCTAGTTTTGGGGGCAGTGGCGTGCCACTCCAGCCACTCTCTGTGAATCCACCAATCACCGGGCGCGTTGTCGCGACTGTTCGCAAAAGTAAATGGCGGAGATGGCTATACGCTTCACACAGAAAACACTGTATTTCGGGTTAATAGAAACCCCATCCAAAGAAAATGTAAGCCATGAACAGCATTAATTTATCAAAGCTGTATGTTGAATGCATCAATAGGTCGTAATCATTGCGTGTTCGCAATGTGGCGAGAGGTGAAAGGTCACAGTGGAAGCGTGTGCGAGTTCAGCCTCCAGCATTGCCTGCCACATGGCAAGCAACCGGCCGCAAGCAACGTGGCAAGAGACTTTGGTTGCCTGTGTGCGGAGGCCTTTATGAATGCACGATCGAACAGTCGTCCGTACACTGATGACTCATAAAATATTCATCAACGACAGGCTGAGTCACAATTTTACATTTAGTTGGTCCTTTGTGCGTGAGTGGCAGCACGAAGGCAAGAATTGAGTACAAGAGCAATCCATGCAAATTCTACACGTATGCATAGAGCATTCCACGTCAGTCTCGAGGGGGGAAACTCTGCAAAACATATGCGTATTTCAAGCGGATTTTAAAGACCAGTCCAAAACCGTATTTGCATTACAGTTGTAGGGTCGACATGGCGCTCAAGCAAAACCATCACTGCTCCACAGCTCAAAGATTCAGCTTGCTCTCCACGCCACGCCACGCCACATGACAACACAGTAGGAACCTGACACGTTTTCATGACACTGTTGTGACAAGAAGTATACACATGACCATTTCCATGAAGGTCACCCTTTCACCATGTTCTCGTGCTTACTGAATACAGAGTCCGCGAAGTAAAATGTCACAAGCGAACTTACAAGCGGACTTTGGGTCGATGTTGAGATGCCATTTTCAGTTACTGCTGGATGTCGTGAGGTTCTTATTCCGATGTTCACACGTGTTTAATGGTGCGTGATGAACTTGGTATCCCCAACGGTTTGAATGCTGCTGCGAATGCGCAAATGGTACCAGGCCATCTGTTGCTACGGTGGCAAGATGCAAACCCAAGCGTTAGGGGTCGGTGTAACAGGCAATGCGTGGTCTGGTTCCTGAAGTGCAAGAGGCCAGGACTTGTTTAGGAAACCCTTACTCACCCTCCTCAAACCGCCACTGCTGGGCCTCCACTTGCTCCACCGAGTCACCCGTCCCAACGCTATGCTGTTTCTGCTACAAAGTTTGCTCTTTGTCAGTACTCTGTAGCACAAACTCAGTCAATGTCACGAACATTTTTCTTTAACTAAACTATACGAGCATTATAATATGCTGCCAAGAGGCCACAGTGACAGATTTATTTACAGCGTCCATTATTTGTCACACTTGGAGAGAGGATTAATGAGATATCTCTCGTGTCAGAGGTCAGACAACCTACACGACATGACCTGACAACAATACCCCAAACCCTGTGTTTTAAACCAGTCCCACCTCTCTCTCTCTTTCTCTCTCTCTCTCTCTCTCTCTCTCTCTCTCTCTCTCTCTCTCTCTCTCTCTCTCTCACACACACACACACACACACACACACACACACACACACACACACACCTTCTGACAAAGAAGCGTCTTTGGACAAGTACGTTTGAACAAGCCAGAGCTGTACAGAACGCAAACCAGACCCTCTAGAAAGCCTCTGATCTTCGTCATCTTCTGTGCTCTGAAGAGCCAGCAGTCCTTCCATCCAGAACATTACAGAAATCCACTGGGCTGGGTTCTTTTTCGAAGCAGCCCAGTCAGGCAGTGGCAGAGCAGAAGGAGTGGTCCAACTCGACGTTGAAACGACCCAACTGGCTCTGTAGTCTGCACGTTGTCGCCAATGGTTCAGTGAGGCCGTCTTTCGGATTCAGTGAAGCGAAAACAAAGCGGCATGTGCGGCTGTACAGAGCTCTGCACGTTCACCAAAGTAGCGACACCACATTGTGTAACTGCTACAGGAAACAGCTGCTTGTAACTGCCATAGCAGACCCTATTGCTACAGCGGACCCCATAGTATGCAACTGCTGTGATGGACATTATATGCACATTTGTATGTATGTATGTATGTATGTATGTATGTATGTATGTATGTATGTATGTATGTATGTATGTATGTATGTATGTATGTATGTATGTATGTATGTATGTATGTATGTATGTATGTATGTATGTATGTATGTATGTATGTATGAGATTTAGAGTACGGAAAACAGAGAGAAAAAGGGGGTAGTTAAGCAGAGCATGAAGAAGGGATGAATGGCAGCCAATAAATAGAAAGGCTGGGAAATAAAAGGGGAGAGAGAGAGAGAGAGAGAGAGAGAGAGAGAGAGAGAGAGAGAGAGAGAGAGAGAGAGAGAGAGAGAGAGAGAGAGAGAGAGAGAGAGAGAGAGAGAGAGAGAGAGAGAGAGAGAGAGAGAGAGAGAGAGAGAGAGCGAGAGAAAGAGAGAGAGAGAGAGAGAGAGAGAGAGAGAATATGTGCGTCATACGAAAGATATTTGAAGCAAAACAAAATACAAACATTAATTTAAAAACACCACTACCAGAAAGCAACTAAACAGTCCTTCACGATTGGGTTGAGAGTGCAGGTGCTAGTAATAGTCTCACAACTCCTTTGACACATCCGGGTAGTAATGATCACACTGTTAATACATATGTGATGAGTCTGCAACCTGATTTCAGGAGTCATTTGTCTTGAATTAAAAATGATAAAAATGAATGTGCCATCTTTAACGCATGTAATGAAATGCACGTAAAACGTCTATTAGTAAGAGAAAAGTGGTTGTAAAGGCGTATTAGTGACTTTCGTGAGCAGTGTCAACATCAATGTAGGAGATTACTGGCTTTGAGAAGAACTGGTTAAACATCCGAGGGTGCACATGTAATACATTGGAAAATTGTATGTTTCCTATTTTGGCAATAAAGTGATTTGATATGTATGTATGTATGTATGTATGTATGTATGTATGTATGTATGTATGTATGTATGTATGTATGTATGTATGTATGTATGTATGTATGTATGTATGTATGTATGTATGTAAACTGGTATGGCGCTCGTCTCCACCCCATAGAGGTGCTCAAAGCGCATTTTAAAGAAGTGTCATAGTCTGTTAGAAAAGAGCGTCTTCAACAGTCTTTTGAAGGACTTGTAGGAATCACATTTCCTGATGAACATGGAAATATTTTCCCACAAATTTGGTCCAGCATATGAGAAGGAGTGGTGGCCATATGATGTTAGTTTCATTTCTGGTGTCACTAACAATCCCTGAGATTTGCAACAGCAGACACCATTGCGAGCAACGGCTGCAGTAACTACCCATGTATGCAGCTTTGCTATGGACGACAGCATTACCAGTTACTATGCTGATATTAGGTCCCATAAGCTGTAACGCAGTCTGCAGTCTGCATGGAATCTTGTTGTACATGAATTAGTCCAGAAGTCCAAAAATATTCTCCTCCCTTCATAGCATCACCATCGACCAGAGCAGTTCCCAGTGCTCATTTGGACCACCTCCAACCTCACGCGCGGCTCCAGTCGTCTGGAGCAAGGATAGTTCCTGCCTTTCCTTCACTCCATTCTCTCTCTCTCTCTCTCTCTCTCTCTCTCTCTCTCTCTCTCTCTCTCTCTCTCTCTCTCTCCAGCCTTCCACAATCCGCCCATCTACACTATCCCCATCCTCTTCACCTCATCTCTCATCCTCTCCCAACCCCATTCCCCATCCCACCCCCTACTCCATAACAATCAATAATGTATTCCTACACTCCGCTTCCATCTCCTCCTATTCCTACCCCCAACTATCTCACAACCTCCATCCCATCCATCTCCTGTACCCAAGCGGCACAATCAGGAGAACCTCTGTCTATTGATTGGTCATTGGGCCCGTCCGGCTCCCGCCATCCGCTCTTACCCTACAGTGCATGACTCAGCCTGCAGCCCAACCGCATAATAGGTCCCGCCAGAAGTTCAAGGTTGTATGGGAGTTGTATTCTTATGAAGTTCGGAACAACAACAGGTTCTGTCGAGATTTTCCAGGGGAGTTTTGCTTGACACTCAGCCTAACTGCCTGGGTAGCCCTGATAACTAAAGCCAAACCCAAAAGGATTCCCGTTGACTCAATTCCAGTCCAAAATGGCGTCAAGTTGATGTGTAAGGTTTAGATGATGATCTTGCGAGAGTGTTGCGTGTGAATCATCAGGAAGGAGTGGGGCAATAAAATGGAGGGAGGGGGTGAGTTAGAGTTGAGATGAGGAGTGATGGCGGAGCAAAAGGGCGACTGGGGCAAAGGGGTGGGTGTGGGAGCGTGTCTTCCCAAGAAGTGAGAGGGAGGAAATGTGAGAAGGGCGTGAACCCTCGAGCACCCTCTGCCACTGCAGTCTACGCCAGCAGTTTCAAAGCACTCGAAGGTCAGGGTCCAGGGGGAAGTAAACGCAAGGAGCAGCATCGTGCTTTAACTGAAGTAACTGAAGTCACGTGCTGTGCGGCATACTGTGAACAAAATTCACAGTATTCGGACTCAGACTTTTAAAATCGGGACACAAGGTTTGACCCTCCATGTCCCGTTTCTTAAACACGGTCTCTCAGTCGAGTCTCGTTATCAACTATCAGATCGTTCACAACTACTCCTCCTCAGCTTGGTTCCTGCTGGAAATACATCATACAGCAAAAATATGTTTCTTCAGTTCCACCGAAAGTCCAGCAAAGGCGAGTATTGTGAAACATGATGATGATGATGATGATGATGATGATGAAGATGATGATGACGAAGACGACGACGACGACCGACGACGACGATGATAATCGGGTACGGCCTATCAATCTTTGCAGACTATGTTAGGCTCTTGATCACTAATATTACCAAAAACAGATTAGAGTAAGAACAAATAAAGTTACGATTTTTAAAGTTATTCGCCTCTTACGAATCGCGTGTAGGGAGACGCGGAGGGTCTATTTTGACTCCCAACCTTGAGTAAACGTTAAGATGAGCGCCGTGAGAAACTCACGACTGTTGGTCGGTCCTAGCGTCCTGGACAATGAATGTCTCCATTAGACGGACAGAAAGACAGAGACAGACAGACAATCTTTATTATCCAGATGTGGAAATTCTTCGCACAATTACAGCTAGTGATCTCTTAAATACATCATAATAAATTATATATACACTGTTTCAACAAGTTACAAGAACAAATAATATAATGGCCGGGGAAGAGTTCCCCAGGGGTCATATGGTAATTAGCAGCACAGTCATGATGGTAGGTTACATAACTTCCGGTGCTATATGTTGGGGTATGTTTCAGGTCTGTGTTGAGGAGTGACGATCGCTAGATCGTGGCAAAAGGATGACATTAAAGCATGCAAAAAGATTAATTAGATTAAAAACTAATCGAAAATAGTCATAATAGACCATTGTAAGTATAATTTCTGCACAAAACCCACAGAAGAAAAGTAAACAAACCACACCGTACGTACCTAGCAGACGAACGCGATCGAACCGTAGCAACTACGCCAGCGGACGATCGAGCCAGCGTGATATGTTTCTTGTAAAGCTCGAATGTGTGGCAGCAGAATGTTAAGTTCTGGCTTGAATTGACAATTTCGTTTCCCTGGTCTGGCGAGGACCGAAAATTCACGATCATCTAGTCGATGAGTGCATGATCAACTTGCCCGCATTCGGCGTAATGTGACGTATAAGATGATGACAAGAAAATAGCATTAAAGCTCAAAAGAAAGTTTCATGACAACTAAAATCACCGATCATATTAATAACTGACCATTTTTACACTTACAGCTAGTGCTCAAAGCAAACAAAACACACTGCAGGGAGTGTCCCGGACACGCATCAAAGCTAAGTGCATGAGTGATCGTTTAGCTTTTCTCTCATTTGTTTCATCTGCTCCGGCATGGTAAGCTGGCTATGCCAAGAAACCTTCTAAATCAGAGTTAGTTGATACATTTTTCTTTCTAAGGTGATATGTCCGTGAGGAAGAAAACGCGTTACTTTGACTTTCTCAAGCCCGATGCCTGTCGACGTTACCTCAACAAAATCGAGGTGATCGGCAGGCTCGATCCATACCAGCTGACGCCCCCTGTGGATTAGGGGGGATAAGAATTGACACACCGCGTCTCCCTTCGCGATTCGTAAGAGGCGAACAACTAGGAACATCGTGACTTGATTTGCGCTGACTCGGAACTGTTCTAGTGGTTTTTGTGCTCGGTAGCCTTACATAACCTTCAAAGGCTGATAAGCTGTAAAACTCCATCCATCCATACCAGCTGACGAAGGACCAACTTGATCCGGAATTGAGGAACATTCCGCCAACGAGTGCCATGGATATATTTAGTTGTGGTACTCGGAACATCGGCGTACACGTTGGAAGAGTTAAAGAATTATAGGTCTTTGGAAGTCTATCGATTCTTCGTAGCAGGATTCGTGGGAGATGTCTGCTCATTCTCGCCCGGTGTTTGTCTCGAAGGCCAGATCTATTCTGTAAATCTTCTTTTTCCATACTCTTCGTCTAGCTTCGGTCACCCATTGCACTATCGGACCTTGATTGGTTTTCTCTGATGGTATAAAGTAGTAGGAGCGTTTGACTTCTCTTTGTCTTTTTGTTGGTTTTTAAAATAATCTTTCACGCATCAAGAAGTCGGCATGGTTGCACGTTTCCCGTAGCACAGCTTAGCAGACAGCGCTCACCTCCCACCAACATGGCTGAAAGCATGTGGCTTCTACAAATAACTCCGGAAGTGACGACAACGCGTCTCCGGCCATAGGTGAATTTCCCTTTCGCGTTAAGCACTCTCTCTCTCTCTCTCTCTCTCTCTCTCTCTCTCGCTCTCTCTCTCTCTCTCGCTCGCTCGCTCGCTCTCTCTCTCTCCCACCCCACCACCACCCCACTCAAACACACCATTCTCACACCCCTTTGTCATTAAAGATCCTCCTTCTTCCTTCTCACCTGGTAGATTCCAAGCATCCATGCACGACACCCGACAACTCCATCTTCTTTCATGCTTATGCTCTTGCACGCACACACACACACACACACACACACACACACACACACACACACACACACACACACACACATGCAACCACACCCGACCTCTCCATCTCCTAACATTCTTACGCTCTTGCAACCCCCCACCCTTCCCCCGGCACCTCTCGATATCCAATACTCAAACTCACTCGAGACTAGTAGTACTCAGCGCGCACGACAGTTTAGTAACGGAAGGACATGGGCACAAACGAGTCCCTCATTCTTGAAGTACGTGATTTGACTGAAATGAATCATGACTTCTATAGATGGTGAAGTGCCCAAAGCAACTAGCGCAGACTTCACTGCCTCACAATGGTGACACAAATACGGCACTGTCTGGTACCAGCGCGCTTCATTCTTGTCTATTTGACTCCATCACGCGTTTTCGCTTCGGTTCTAGCCTATCGCACAACCACCACAAAATGGTTCTTCACTGCCAGTGGGGCACATGCTCTGGTGAGTACGAAGAGCTCGCATCCAAAACACGAGTTCTTTTTCATTTCCTCTTCGCACCAGTTCACCTCGGTACCTCGAGATCGCTCCCGTCTCGCTCTGTGTGTGTGTGTGTGTGTGTGTGTCTGTCTGTCTCTCTCTCTCTCTCTCTCTCTCTCTCTCTCTCTCTCTCTCTCTCTCTCTCTGTGTGTGTGTGTGTGTGCGCGCGCGCGAGTGCGTATGTGTGTGTGTGTCGCTGTGTGTGCTTGTGTGTGTGTGCCACTGTGTGTGTATGTGTGTGTGTGTGAGTGTCTGTGTGAGAGAGAGTGCGATCGAGTGCGTATGGGTATGTCTGTGTGTGTGTGTATGTGTGTGTGTCTGTGTATGTGTGTGTGCGAGTGCGTATGTGTATGTCTGTGTGCGTGTGTGTAAGTCTGTGTGTGTATGTGAGAGAGAGAGAGAGAGAGAGAGAGAGAGAGAGAGAGAGAGAGAGAGAGAGAGAGAGAGAACCAACCATAAGTGCTAGAACTTCAGTTATTGTCACGTGTTCTCGAGAGGGCGTCTTGGCAGGCCTATTTGTACTTAATTAATCAACCATTGATTTCCAATGTGTGTAGCAACATTACCGTCGCTTGACTGCAAAGGTTCTTGAACATAGGAAAAGGTGCACATCACATGCACTTGTTGATGCTTCCGAATCCCATTAGGTTTTAAAAGTGGCCTCTGAGCTGCAATACGCTGTGCCCGGTCACATTCGCGCTCCGTCCAAACCATTCGTCAGCAAAATACTATTATGTCTGTTGCAATCGGCAGGCTCACCCATCACAACATAGATGGGAATATCGGCAGTAACAAACGCGTGCAATCGTTCATACTGGCATGAGTAAATGTCATTCCAAATACCATCCAGTGCCAGTCTGTAAAAGGGCGGGCGGCAACAAGTGTTCCGTCCTCTCATCCGCAGCATCCATGTGAACTAGACTTGCCACATCTTGAGTAACACTGACGTCAGCAAGGACCCCAGATGACGAGTTTAATTAATCAACACTTTTCACTACTGTACTGCCTGGCATCCACGGGAGATTCGTCCTTTGGTGTAGGTCATGCAAGAGCAATAGGATCAGGAAACTTTCATTTGCACCGATTGATGGTCACCACATTTCCATTTGATGTGTAGGATGGTACAATCTCTCTCTCTCTCTCTCTCTCTCTCTCTCTCTCTCTCTCTCTCTCTCTCTCTCTCTCTCTCTCTCTCGCCCTCCCTCCTTCCGGCACGGTGACATGTGTATATCTTGGAAGCTGTCTGTTGGTGGCTGGAGTCCCTGGGACCCGACGTGTGAGTCACTTCAATCATACAAATGAAGACGTTACGTGATGGAGGAGGAGGAGAACGGGAACTCCTCCTCCTTTTTCTCCTACTACTACTACTGCTGCTGCTGCTGCTTCTATTAATAGGAGATAATGACGCCGATCTGATAAAAGGTACCCCACAACACACGTTCTGTGAATTTTTTTGGTCATAGAATGCTTTCATCTTATGACATCCCAAGAGGTTATAATTCATGAGTGGCCCCCACCACCCCATGCCCCGAGAGTGCAGGCAAACAGGTCTGAAACACTTTAAAGGGGTTTCCTCTGAAGACCGTCAGTCGTCTCTTTCTCATGAAGTTCTTCTGCTCGCTACACTTTGTTCGAAGTCTCATGATTTACAACACCGGCAAGCACGAGAAGGACGCGGAGCAGCAGGTCTGCAGTGAAGCAGGCCATGCACGAACGAGCGGCAAGGACGTTCCAGAAATAACGAACTGTTCTACGTCTCGATCAGTTTCCTTGTTCGTACCCGTAAAACTTGCGAGAATGGCGGCCAGTCTTGACCCCTACCATGTACATAGCCGCACGTTTCTCTCGAACTTTTTGTAATGGGCCGGTGGCCTACACAAATATTTTTCCCCGTTCGTTCGTTCTCTCTCTCTCTCTCTCTCTCTCTCTCTCTCTCTCTCTCTGCTCGATTTATTTTTGAGTGGTTTGAACGCACGGTTGGATTCCAAAAACCCTAATCCTGTCCCGAATTTTTCCCTTACCCTCCTCTTCTCGTGACCTATGTGTATTTCGTTGTCTGGGGCCGCCGCAACTGAGCAATAGGAGCCGGCCCGATAAGCCCAGCAAGCAGGGGTTCTAGCTCAACTTTTAAATACCTTTTTCTTGTTTGAAGAGGACAGATTTAACACAAACCATGCTTTCTATCAATTGAAATGCTTAAAAAACTTAAATAGTGGATTCATTGAGTGCTCATAGGGCAAAAAAGATGGAACAGCATGTATTTCGTTTATTACCTTCGATTTCTTTTTCTCTTTTTTATGACGGGAAAAAGTTTTGGGTCGGCAGGGAAAATGGGTCGGTCGGTGTGCCGTAATCGCAACTTAGTTTTTTTCCTAACGCTCTTTACACATCAGTGGGGGCAGATTGACATATGAACAGCTGCCAGCACTTCAAACATTCTTTGTATGGCAAGGCAGACTACGGTGTGGAATAGACCCGCATATCTATATATAGCTCTTTCACTGCAAGGCAGCATGGGGGACCTCTTCCAAATTGAGGCTCTGTCAACAGAACCTGCACTGGTGATATATGGACGCCAGAGCCAGTTTTTCTGGGGATATTTTAAGCTGTTGGGGTGGGAGGGAGAGAAGGAGGGAGGGAGAGAGAGAGGGAGAAAGGGGGGAGGGGAGGGAGAGAGAGAGAGAGAGAGAGAGAGAGAGAGAGAGAGAGAGAGAGAGAGAGAGAGAGAGAGAGAGAGAGAGAGGGGGGGAGGGAGAGAAAGACAGAAGAGAAAGAGAAAGCGAGAGAGAGAGAGAAAGAGACAGACAGACACACACACACACACAAACACACACACACACAGACAGACAGAGAGACAGAGAGACAGACAGACAGACAGACCGACAGACAGACAGACAAACACACAGACAGACACACAGACAGACAGGCAGGCAGGCAGAAAGACAGGCAGAAAGACAGTGATAGTCAAGCAAGAAAAAAGTCGAGATGTCGGCCCTTTCGATTGCAGGATGTAAGACCACACACACACACACACACACACACACACACACACACACACACACACACACACACACACACACACACACACACACATCTGCCCTTCTAGGCTGTCAAAATCACACGAACTGATTAGAGTAAGACTGAGAGCAAGTCTCGATTTTCCTTGTTTTATTTATGTTACTTGCCATTACGAATCGCGTGTTGCCAATCAGCGGGTCTATTCTTACCTCCGGTCCACAAGGGCCGTCGGTGGCCAGCAACACAGGGGCACTCATTACCAAATGTGAATGACGATGCACTCCAAAGCACGTCGGTTACTTCAAACAGAAGAACTGGGGAAGGATGCAGTGAATGCATTGAAAACTAGTTTGGTGTTGTCTAGCAGCTTAACACTTTTATTTTTAATAGCGGTCGAGCAAAGACATATATGCATACTACAAGCAGACAGAGTTTTGCAGGCGAGGTTGATGCAGTCAGCCTGTGCCACGAATTGATCAAATCTAGTGATTTTCTGCACGGTTAACTACCTCCCTAGTGCACATCTCCATACTGTGGTGACAATAGCACTGTCCATAATGGAGTGTTAGAGCTATGAAGTCCTGCTCTTCCGAAGACCTTTGTCGCAACCAAGCCATGACATGCATTACTGCACTCGTCCGCGAAACTTATTGCCTGCGCCAAGGAAGTTATATTTTACCCTCGGTTTTTTCCTGTCTGTCCCACGCAGGGCTTCGGTTCTGTATAGTTAGTTGGTTAGTTGGTTGGTTGGTGGGTGGGTTGGCGGGTGGGCGAGCGGGCGGGTTGGTAGGTAGGTAGGCATTCTAGTAAACTATAGATTTCGCCTACCGGCGAAGTATCTCTAGCACTGTTGACATCACGTGATGGAAGGTTTTCGGCCAATTTATGCAAACGGAGGTCACACGAGAGGCTTGTGGGATAGCCGATGTGCTCCCTGACATACGCCGTTAAAGTAGTTCTAAGACTATTTCGCACAAAACTCTTAACTTACTCTTGTTGAGACAACAAACAAGCGTTTATTCGATACAATAAAATGTTTGTG
>JAWQFJ010003333.1:50000-110703 GCA_034096865.1 Theodoxus fluviatilis | reverse complement strand
CTCAAACTTTTGATTGTACGCATGTCGGTGCTATTCTGAACAAAAGTTACCGGTTATGTGACAGCCGATCGAAGTTCATAACTTCATTGCGACAGGAATGAACGAATAATAATAACAAGAAGGGCAAAGCCCATACGACTCACATGCTTGACCTTGACCTTTATATGACCTTGACCTTCAGGTGACCTTCAAGGTCAAGGTCAAACAACTAAACCTACCAATGACATCATACACAAAGAAATGCTTTACACATTTTTCCTACCAAAATACATGTGACCTTGACCCAAGGTCAAGGTCATCCAAGGTCATGCAACACAAAGCTGTTAATTCAAGACATAGGAAGCACAATGGTGCTTATTGGCACTTTCTACCATGAGATATAGTCACTTTTAGTGGTTCACTACCCCATTTTGGTCACATTTCATAAGGGTCAAAGTGACCTTGACCTTGATGATATGTGACCAAATGTGTCTCATGATGAAAGTATAACATGTGCCCCACATAATTATTAAGTTTGAAACAGTTATCTTCCATAGTTCAGGGTCAAGGTCACTTCAAAATATGTATACAATCCAACTTTGAAGAGCTCCTGTGACCTTGACCTTGAAGCAAGGTCAACCAAACTGGTATCAAAAGATAGGGCTTGCTTTGACCTATATACCACTTGTAGCTAAGGTCGCCATTCTCAATAACGTGGGAGAAAATTGGGAAAATGTGAAAAATGACTGTTTTTGAGACCACATTTATGGCTCCTGTGACCTTGACCTTGAAGCAAGGTCAAGTCACTATGTATGTTTTTTGAGGCCTTGTCATCATACACCATCATGCCACATTTGGTGTTGATAGACTTAATAGTCTCCGAGAAAAATCCAACGTTTAAGTTTTTTACGGACGGACGCCCGCCCGGACGGACGGACGCCCGGACGCCCGGACGACACGGCTCAGTACATAGACTCACTTTTGCTTCGCATGTGAGTCAAAAATCCGCGGAGATCGCAAGTGTAATCCTTCTATTCAACTCAAATGCAACGCGCAAGGTCCAATGCAAATACAAAAAGCACAGCAGTAGGGTATACTTACTTTACTATGATTTCCTCTCCATCCCATGTTACTTCCTGAACTTGATTTTCGATAACAGACTCAACAGCCACTTTAACTCCAGTGTTAGATCCCGCCATTGTTGCAACAAACACTAAAGCAGCGTGCCGCGGTTTCGAATAAAACTGACATAGACATTTAACAATCGGATCCTTGCAATATATTTTTATATAGATTATTCATGATCTAAGTATATTCAGTGAAATTGTATGTCTTTTTGTTACCAAAACTAATATTCACAAACTCCGTTGCCAGTGAAATATTTGTATCCATCATGGCGGGTCGCTGCCGTAAGTGAACGACATTTTATTGCGCGTTTATCGCTTCCGAGGAATCTTCATAAATCTTATTTTGCTGTCGAAGCAGAACCTGTTAATTTGATGTCTAGCTGCAATCGTTTTATAGCCTTAGCGGGTCTTTTGGCCTGTGGTGCAAGTGATATCTCCATCGTCTCATCATTTAAATGTTAAATCCCAGAAAAAAGCTTTTGTTTACTGACAGTGTAATAAACTAATGAGTGTTTTGCAGTGTTACGATTGCTTGGAAATTAGTATGATCTTTTAATCTTGCGGACGATCGTATTAGACAATGTTTATAATGTATTGCAGGTGCCCTTTGAAAGGATTTGTTTCTCTCTTTTGATGATACTGATATGTTATATAGATGTTTGGTACTCAAGTCTCAACACTAACAAAAGACTAGGCTGCCTTCGACCGCCCCAAATGAACGAAACGCCACAGTGTAAATTTCTTTCTTAAGCTTTTTCCACACTGTGGATTGAGTTTGAATTTTGTACTCAGCGTTATCACTGATAGTGATAGTGTGGAGAATTCATAAATTTTAATTTTTATAAATGACTCCAGCTATCTCAATATGTATTCGAGAACGCCTTCTGTAGGCATTATTTCAATTGAGTCTTTGGTTGTTGGGTGTGAATCATGTATTTGGAGAAAAAAAGAGGTGCTCTCTGCTCTCATTAAGTTTCATTTGTGACAAAAATTTAGAATCCAGAACGGATAGTGTGAATTTTTAAGAGAGAGAGAGAGAGAGAGAGAGAGAGAGAGAGAGAGAGAGAGAGAGAGAGAGAGAGAGAGCATTTCTAGAATTATTTTAGCTTTGGCTCATAGAATCATGTTCTCTATTAATGGTCTATCACTCTATGATTAGGTTGTTGCAGGGACTTGTTGTAGCTGGGTTTGGGGGATGCATAGTTATTCTGCTG
The DNA here is from genome assembly GCA_034096865.1 of Theodoxus fluviatilis. NCBI lineage: Eukaryota > Metazoa > Mollusca > Gastropoda > Cycloneritida > Neritidae > Theodoxus > Theodoxus fluviatilis. The sequence continues at coordinate 108,383 of JAWQFJ010003333.1, read as the reverse complement.
AATTGGAGTGTGTGTGTGTGTGTGTGTGTGTGTGTGTGTGTGTGTGTGTGTGTGTGTGTGTGTGTGTGTGTGTGTGTGTGTGTGTGTGTGTGTGTGTGAGAGAGAGAGAGAGAGAGAGACAGACAGACAGACACTGAGACAGACAGAGACAGAAAATCAGAATGTGTATTGTTAGTGTCCCATGAACAATTTGGTTAGAGAACTAAGTGACTAAGTAGGGGATTTCTGTAAAGGAGGTGGAGTACTGGGGCGGACCATGGTAGTTAGAAGAGGGATAGATGGTGACCAGCAGGTCAAACATATTCTTTTGTTATATTTTTCATTGCCTTGAAAAGAGCCGTTTGGAGTGTGGCGAGCTTTCAGGGGAGTCTCCTTTGTCTGGCTAAAGATTAGAGAGACTGGCAATGGTATGACTAAAATTTTACGAGTCTTGGAAAATGTTGACATACTTGGAAATAGGGAATTTCTGGAGATACTCAGATACCATCTGAGATGTGTCAACTTTTTCTTAGGTTTTGGAACTGTGTTAAGAATAAGAGCAGCCGTATCTTAGTCATCCAATAAAAAGCATTCATTTGCTTTACAAAACCATTTCTCTTTCCTTTCAGCAGGAGGAAGCCCCGCCCAGGCTGTGCTGATGCCAGCCTTCGTGACATCGCAGCAATGACCGTGTCTAACGCAGACAGCTAGTGCTTAGCATTCTCCACCACCTCCACCACCATGGGGTCAGGTGTGCCCTTACTCAATGAGTACAAGCAGGAGTTCCTGTGGAAACGGCTGCCACAGACCATCCTTGGTGGCCCCAAACTGAAGCTGGGCTACTCGGCACCAGCCTATGTCTACCTGAACCAGATCCTGCTGTGGTTGCTACCTTGTCTGCTTGGAGGAATCTTCACGCTGGTACTGGAGGTGGCATACACGAATGCAGACCTACCCGCCCAGCTGCCGCTGTACTGCTGCCTCTATGGCACCTGCATCTGCATCTTTGTGCTGGTGGTCCAGCTCATCACCACCATTGTGCAGCAGAAGGAGAAGTCAGAGGTGGTCACTACCAAGAAGAAGAACATCCTGGCAGAGGATGACGAGATCGACTTTGACTCATGCTGCGGCGTGGAGACCATAGAGTTTGTGGCACCAGCCAAGCACCTGAAGATGAACATCGTTGTGCATGCCTTGCTGTCAGGACTGATGTGCGGGGCATGTCTGTGGTACCTGCTGCCCTACAGCTTGAACAGACTGTTTGCCCACAGCTATGGAGCCACCTACACTCTGTTTGTCCTGGGCTGGTTTTGTGTCTGTGTTGCCCAGTACTCCCTCACCACGGCGGCACCCCCAGAACTCAACATCTTTAAGGCAATGGATGTCTTTGAGACTACACCCCTGACCAGGCCTGCATATGTTCTCATATGTGTGGCCTTCCATTGCTTGGACTGGTGAGTGCCACGAGAAAGCTGTATCAGCTGCCATGGGGTTTTTATAGTGTGATGTTTCCTTGGTAGTCTGTTCAGGCGTAACAGTAGACTGGTATATGTTGATTAAATTTGGCAGAGGATTAACGTGAAAGTGTTTGAGTGTATGGATGTTTGTGTCTGAATTTTGCTCCTTTTTATGTGCATGGGATTCTTAATTTGACATTATTTATGCAGTATGCATCTGTGAAACCAGTCATGAGCTTGTTGAACAGTGCACCAAACCTTACCTAATGACTCTTAAGTGTGACATATTTTGTATCCTGAATAATGAAAATACACTAGCTTGTAACTTTTGAAGACAAATTAATCCTGATCATTAATCCTGATAATTATTTCTCTTTAATGTTGTTTCTAGAGGTTCCAGTCATCAAGGAGAAAACTTACTTGTACAACTGCATGTAAATGACAAATAATAGTGAACCATTCCTTCCTCCATGTACTGGATTTATTTATTTGTGTCTCTGCAGATTGCAGTCACAGTTAAGTGTTCTTACCTGTCTGTTTTGCAGGGCGTACTCCTATGCGGTGTTTGAAACGCCCAATCGAGTGCTGCACATCCTGTTTGTCTGTCTCCCTCTCATCTGGATTTGTGGCATCCTGCCCCCCATCGATGCCCTCTTCCTCTTCATCCTGGAGCAGGCCCACGTTTTCCTGCTGGGGGGGTCTGTCATGGCCTCAAACATTAGGTATGGTCCTGCTGCATGTATGTACTAATTGTACTTTGTGTGTGGTGTACAGGGAAGGGTAGAGGTGCCTGGGTCTCAAAACACTTTACACGTTCTTCTTCTTCTTGTCGATCGCTAGATGATTGCGCCAGTCGCCCGCACAAATGCAGCTGTTCTCCGCAGCTCCTCCACTTTACACGTGACCTCCTGACCCCTGGGCTGCTTGATCAGCCCTTCACTGGCACCTCATAAAAACACAGACAGACAAGAAGCACACAGTTGCGTACTAGCACCAACTCCACTCCCTGATTTCACTCCTAGAAGGGGAGAAGCAATTGCTCAAGGAGGCAACTCCACCATCCCGGCAGCTTTGATGGTCTCACCCACTAGCTGCTCGTGACTGCAGGTCAGCACAAGAAGCGCTCAGCCACGAGCCCCATGTGGTGCCCAGGCATCTGTGAAGTGAACAGCAGTCCAGTGGTCAGAGTGTTTGCCTGCTGTCGCTTGCAGCTTGTGGTAGCAGCTTGCAAGCTGTATGGATCAGAGTGTTATCTTCAAGCAAGGTGCTGAACATGCGTTGCCTCTCTCCTCCCAGGAGTAAAACCGGGTACTTATGAGGGCTGTGTTGCTTCATTGTTGTGTGATTGACACATAGATTTATAAGGCAGTGAACCAGCATCGGGTTGGAACACTGCAGGAGTGGAGATGGTGCTGTAATCGGACTGTGAGCATCTTGAGTGTCTGTCACTGCATTTGTTGTCAGGTGCTGGTAGAGGATTGACCACGCAGCCCAATGATGAGGGGATAGCGTGTAAAGTAGTTAGCAACCCCGGCATGGATGACACATTGCAATATAAGACCAATACTTTTACTTTCATAAAGGGTGTGCACAGATATGATCAGAAAGCATAGGAAACTATCTCAACGCTGTGATGTTGCTGTACGGGTTGCTGTACTTTTGCATCAAGCTGCAAGGTCTTTTTCACCCATGCAAAATTTTTCCACTGAAATTAACTTGCTATACAACTGCTCTGGAGTGCAGACTTGATTTGTATACCTCTGACAGATGGAAGGTTATTTATTTACTTTACTCCAGGAGCAGTTTACTGATTATGCCTACATGTTAAAACATGAGAATCCAAAACTGTTTGTATATATGAAGGTTCTTAATTTAGTGACTTTACTTGTTTATTAGTATGAAATTAAGTTAACCTTTAGAGCGCCGCCGGCGCATTGATGCGCCACAGCGTACATTCCCCAGACGTCCGCCGGCGCATCAGTGCGCCGAGTGATAGTGACGTGCTTTGTTTACTTGCCTAACGCAGCCATCGAGTCATGCTGTTCTAAAAATATCACAGTCTCATGCAGGGATTACGTGGCAACAAGATCCGCCATTTTGGCGATCGAGGGAACGTGGGCGAATTTTCTGCAAATTTTTTCACGAAGTTGCGTCTTTGTCGTTTGTGAACAGGACTTTTTTCTTTGCCAGTATGGTGACTGACGAAGAAGTTGAAGTGCGTGTGGAGTTATTTTTCGATTCTGACTCTCAGAATATGAATTCGAAGGCTTTACTGACATTGATGTTATGGGAGATGGAGGGATAGAGAGGCAAGCACGTGCTTTGACGATGTGTGGTGGTCTGTAGATGGAGACAAGCGGAAGCTTGATTCAGATGAAAAATTGACTCGGCTGACTTCCCTAGCGTAAGTAATGGTAGGATTTTTTGTTTTGTTTTACCCTAAAACATTTTCAGATGTATTTCCAAGTAATCAAAAGCTGTTGTGTTCTTGAATAAATAGAGCAGTGTAGGAAAACACAGTGACTCACAGTGCTACGACCGATGTGTTGTCAGTTGTGGTCTGTAGTGTAGATCGAGACTGAGAGGAGCGGAAGCTTGATTCAGATGAAAATGACTTGGCTGACTTCCCTAGCGTAAGTAATTGTAGGTTTTTTGTTTTGTTTTAGTTTTACCCTAAAACATTTTCAGATGTATCTCCATTACTTGGAGACTCTATCTATGCACTTTTGCATTTTCATCAAAAGCTGCTGTATTCTTGAATAGATAGAGCAGTGTAGGAAAACACAGTGAATTTGTTTGTTTTTTGTTGTTGTCTGTGTTCCATGATTTTTTAGCAGCTGAAAAAAACATTCTATGGCATTTTCATTAATTGCGCCATGTAGGCCATCCATTTTTCTTCTCACCCTCCAAAAATCTACTTCAAAGCTTGAATAGGTAATAAATGATGATTTTTTAAGTAAACATGGTGTCGAATTTGACCACACATAATAAAATTTGTGGCTCTGGGGTAAAGCAATGACAAAAATTGGCGGCGCTCTAAAGGTTAATCTCTTCATCCAAGTTAAGCCAAGCAGCCTTTTGGCAGAACCTCACTTTCTTCATCCATTTATTATCTACAAGTGGTTGTTTATGTCACCTGTTAGGGACCAAAATCTTGCTCTGTGCTGTTCAACAGGCTCCTGCTGCTGCTGCCAGTGTCACTGGGGGTGTACCTGGCAGTGTACTTCAGCCCTCTATGCCTGGCCTCAGTGGTGGTGGCAGCTTGCATGGGCTACGTGCTCAGCACCGATCTTGGAGGCCTGGGCGCCCAGATACTCAAGTCCTGCCGCTCCCTCAGCAGCCGAGTCTCCACCTCCCAGCTGGACCTTTCCCGTGCACCCCCACCCCCCCAGCAGCCCCAGGGCTTCCTCTGGACCTGGGGGTGCATGACCTTCCTGTACCACCTTCTCATGACTACTGTGGTGGGGGGCGAGGCAGCTGCCCTGAACTATTTCTCGCAGAGCATCGGCACAGGCACCCGGGACATTCTGGGTTTTGTCATCATCGCCCTGTGTGTGCTGGAGAAGCTAGTCCGGGACAGCCAGAATGTCTATGTGTTCTTTGGAGTGTTCCGGAACTACCTATTCCCTCACAGTGTGGAGCGGATGCAGATTTTTTCCAAGAGGAAAAGGCATTTGATTTTTATGGGGATCATCCGGAGGATTGTTCTGAACTGGGGTGAGTGATTTGATACTGATGTCTTTAGTAGAGACATGGGAGCTCAGCTTTGCTGAAAATGTGATTGCATCATTATTGTGTGTGTGTGTGTGTATGTGTGTGTGTGTGTGTGTGTGTGTGTGTGTGTGTGTGTGTGTGCGCGCATGAGAAGACTTTCCTGTGGTCATAATGGTCTCCAGATGAGTGTGTAAGTATACCAAATGTGTTTAGTGCATGCATTTATTCATGTATTTGGGCTTACCAGCATGCAAAATAATTGTGATGAGAGGTGGAAATGGTAGCACCTCTACTGGACTATGATAAACATGGCAACAAACTACTGCCCTTGGTAATCATTTATGACAGGTCCACCTTCCCATCTTCCAAATGAATTGTGGGAAATCTATCTCATTTACATAGATTTTTATGTGTGGTGGTCTGGGGCTTTGGGGAGTTGGCTGACTGTACAATCTTGCATTTCCAGGTGGAGACATGGTCAGTATATGCACAAAAGAATCTAATGTCACTGATGCGCATAAAAAACACTTTAAGTCATCTCAGGTGTTTTATTAAAACTTAATGAGTGTCATTGCATGAAGCAGGTTTAAATTTGACAGTTTAAAATATAATCTTTTACAATGTCAACTGTATGTTGTGTAGGTTTGAAATTTGTACTGACGCCTCTGAAAGTTTCAACATGTGTCCCGATTTTTCCAGTGGCTCCCTTGCTGATGGTGGCCTACCTGTCACTGACAGTGACAGTCCGACAGGCTGACTCCCTCACACCAGTCACTGGCTCCATTCGCTGGTACAACGGCACCCCAGACATCTATCTGTCAGTCTGGTACATCTTCGGTGTGGTCAGGGCATTCAGATGGGTGAGTTACCTCCCCTACATGCATCCTGTTAATGTTTTGGGTGTTTTGCATATATTTTGATGTTTGTCCTTGCTTCCCAAATGGTCAAGGAAAATAACTGTGCCTCTCTGTACAATGAATGTTAGAAGGGAAGTAACTCTTTACACTATTATAGCCGAAAGATTTCGGGGGTTGGGGTGGGCCTGCCATGCCTCCCAAACACACACACCTAGGTAGCCTGTCAGAATCTTTAGTTCAAGTTGAATATATGTGTCATATCTCATCACTGTAAGTTGTGTGGTGTTGGAGTTATTCGCAGAACACACACATACACACACACACACACACACACACACACTCACACACACACACACAAACAAACCAACCAAAAGAACACACACAAATTCAGTTTTATAGATATGGAGAATATCTTTCCCTTGAATGCCTTTACTGTTCCACACTAGACGTTGCTTGTGACAGCTTTCTACATTCTGCTTTCAGTGCTGGCAGAACACAGTGCACGCCCTGGTGGAGATGTCGGTGCTGGTGGTAGTGGTGGTGGCGCTGCCTGCCTCCTCCAGCTCCTCCTTCCAGGCCATGGGGGCTCCCACTGTGCTGCTTATCATTGGACTGTGCCGCGACCGCCTCTACCAGTTCTCCAACAAGTTCTACTTCTTCTTCATCCTCCTCATCACCTTTTGGACCGACAAGAAGCAAAGGCGGGGATCTTCAGCGGTAGTCATCCTTCTTTCCTTCATCTTCTTCCCTGTTGTTCTCAGCATCCTGGCAGCAGCTTCTGCTCTCTCTGCCCCACTCCTGCCTTTCTTCACCCTCCCCATCTTCTTCATCGCCTTCCCGCGCCCCAACAAGTTCTGGCCAGAGGATGTTGGTGCCTCTGCCAACACGTGTGCTGACACAGTCTTCTACAGACAGTTTGCCCCCAAGTTTGCCCAGGCCCTAAGGACAGCTTTTGCCAGTGGAAGCATGGGTGAGTAGGAAGGTCTCATTTGGAGTGGTTGAGGGGATAGGTCATTATGTCATGTCCCTTACCACCCAGCATCTCCACCCCTTACTGCCGTTTCCATATGGACCTAACTCTCACCCAAGCCCCAGATGGTCAACTGAGAGATTGGACATGGACATGTTTTGAATGCAGGGGTCCAGTAATGACCTTGAGGCAGAATGATCTTTTGTTTTCCTATCTGGTTGCTAGAATTAGGAATATAATAGGAAATGTGGAGAGGTAAACCATGACTTTGCTGGGCAGAGTGGGAATGATGGCAAAGGTGGGGCAATTTACTATGGGACATGTTGATATCTAGAGAGCTTTCTGAATGTACACCTTGGTGACTCTAGCTTGACACCGTACAACTTCCTTTAAGACTTAATTTTCAGAGAAGGGTACAACAATGTTTCAGTTGATTACTGACTTTGTTACTTGTGGAGAGACTGATTTTGATTTTTATCTGCTAAATATGCTGCTCCTCATGGTAACTGATCTCAACGTAATTGCAGTTTTTACCACCTGAAAATCTCTCTGAGGATGACATAGCAAAATGACATGCTATTCTAATGCTATGCAGTGATCACAGTAGAAGCTTTAATATTTTACTTTTCGAATGATTTGGTAAGACAATAAAAATTTGTTATGTGTTAGTCAAGTCCAAAATACTCTAGGTGTTCAGTGACACATTAGGGGAAACATTGACTGAGATGTTTAGGTAAACCTATGCCACACAGATCAAGATTCATTGATACTCAAGTACCATTATGCCATGAGGTTGGCTCTGACAACAATGATATCCTGTCACTTTTAGTAGCCCACTTGTTGTTTTTTAATGTTTTTTTTCTCTTCACATTCTTGAACTCAATCACTTAAACAGGCTTCTGCAGTAGCTAGGGTAATCACCTGTTCAGACTTTGAGCCTCTTGGCCAAGTTGTCTCGAACTTCTCACAACTCATTGGAATGGAGCATCACTGACTGGATGTGTCCAAGCAGGGCAGACAATATTTTGTTTTTGTAGCCTGGAATGCCTATGAGACCTGCATGCAAGTTGCTGACAGGCCAAAAAAGAAATATATTTTGGTTTCAAGGCAATATTGTATATTGACAAGTGACACACACAGGGTTGAAAGGGTTTATTGTTTTCATCATCATTTCAACTTCTCTAGAATTCTTCATGTGACTATTCTCTTCTTGGTCTCTCAAGGTGAGCCCCAGCCGGGGAACCACTACTTGGTGCGCTACCAGGACCGCCTGGGCTGGCTGATGATCCTGGAGCGCGGCGCCGGCTTTGCCACTGTCAGCCTGAAGGGGCTGGAGCTGCAGGAGACATCTTGCCACACCACAGAGGCTGCACGCCTTGACGACATCTTCCAGCTGGCCTTTGAGAGGGAGAAGGGCTTCCCTTTCTGCTCAGTCAACTCCTCCCTATTCAACACCCTCACCCCCGTCGATGCAGCCAAAGTCCTGACCTACTCCGATGCCAGGAACATGCTGACGGGAATCGTGGACTCCCCTAGTAGTGTCAACACTACTTTGGACTTCTTTGTCAAAAGCCTGGTATGGGTGCTGCTGCACCACGTCAACTCCATCAAGATGAAGAAGAGTGCCTCATCTGAGTCCAACAAGGTGAACCAGGGCGTGGAGATCAACCACAACCAGCAGACTCCGGACCTGAACAGGCGTCGCAAGATGTCAGCCAAGCAGTCTGGACAGGTAAGGAGGCAATGTCTTGCTGTCGGATTTCAAGGTGGATCTGTTGTAATGATGGCAGTGCTGCCTATGTAGACAATGCAGACTGTGCAGTGTAGACTTGTTTTTGAGAGACCTCAGTAGATTAGTGGTCAGAGCACACAGACACTAACTGGGAGGTCACAAGTTCAGTTCCCACATGAGGCTGGTAACTTTTTCTGCCTATCCTCCTTCAAGGTTGTTTAAAAAAAAATTAGAAACAGGGAACTAACTCCAGCCACCATCACGCCATGTTTGAATGTAACCATTTATTGTGCAATGCAGGATGAATATACTCCATGATGATAATAGTGGTGGTGGTGGTGGTGGTAGTTGGAGGAGGAGGAGGAGAAGGAACCTCTTTTAAAGTGTTTTTCCTAATGAATTGAGGGTTTCCGCAGTTATCATTGAGCAGAACTCATTGCCTGGAGACTAAATTGTCCAGAAATCATTGTGATGACTGCACTGGAAGTGGGAAAAAACTTTCAACTCTGTAATTTGACAGATATTTATTGGAAGATGGAGATTTATTTGTATTAGTTACTTTGAATGGGTGAGTGATGGGAAAAGTGTGATAGTTTTTTTTGTATTTTTAATTAACTGAATGATCCAGTTTTGCAATTTGATATGCATTCTGTCCTCAGCAAATGTTTGATATTCAGAAGAGGGTATTTGCTAACGGGAGAGTTTATGAAAGAAAAAATACTGACAGTGACGCACCTGCTTTGTTCTCTTGCTCCTTGCAGATTGCCAACATTATGTTGAATGGTGACCTGGACAAGACTCCCCCCATCTCTCCACCCCCACCCCCCTATGCTCCCACCCCCAAGCCCTTCCACACTGCTGTCACAGTGCAGCCCATCAAACGCCAGACCTCGTGGTCTTCCTCCATCAGCTCCTGGTCGGACGACTTTGACTTGGACAAGAAGAAGACCAAGACCAATGCTAACAAAGGCCAGTGTGATGCGATGGCCAGCCCCCCGAAACAGAACAAGCCAGAGCGAGACATCTTGGAGGAGGCTGACTCCATCATGGACGACATGTTTGGACTGCCAGCCCTGGACGTGAACAAGCCCAAGCCCACTCGTGCCTCCGGTGGTGTGGGTGGAGGCGGGATGTTCTCACCCCCAGCATACACTGGCAACTCCACTCATATCTTCAAGCCAGTGACCAACTTGGCGGGATCTCCAGACTTCAAGTGCCCTCACTCCTGTCACATCAGTTTGCCAGTAAAGTGGCGTGAGCTGCCCATCGAGTACTCGCAGCTGTCGGGCTACATGGGCAAGTTTCCTCTGGCCTGGTACCGCCATGTGCTTGGACTGCTGGACTGGGCAGCCACAGGATTGCCTGCTGACAAGGTGGCCACAGAAGTGGCAGCAGACGACGCTCTCACTCAGTGCTACTCCCAGCTCATCATGGCCTGCTATTCTGCCTTTGACACACCAGGTAGGTAAAGAGAGAGGTGAGGAGAGAGATGGGCTGAGAGAGAGAGAGAGAGAGAGAGAGAGAGAGAGAGAGAGAGAGAGAGAGAGAGAGAGAGAGAGAGAGAGAGAGAGAGACAGACACTTTGACACTTTATTTGTCAGGCCATATTCCCATGAACAAAACAGTTTACAAAATGCTATACTCGATAAAAAGTCCAACAAAAATCACACTGTAAAGCAAAAAGGCTGCACACCATCAACCTCACCCCACCTTCAACACTCACCCACCCCCCGCCCCAAACTAATAAACAAAACAACAAATAAACAAGCCAAAAAGACCTGCCATACAACTTTATGTAGGTTTAGTTCCACTACTTGCAGTCTAGCCCGGATCTCTAGACAATGGCACTACCACATGTTCTCAGGAGGATGGAACCATCAGCACGTACTCCGTATACGGATTGATAATCAATCTCGAAGTGACAGGGCGAAATCATTGCCAACAATCTGCTCAGCCGAGTTTCTAACCATTCTATACAAGCCCCTAATCAGAGTAAATATCAACTAACAGAAACATGCGAAATGAACAAAAAAAGCTACTATAGTTGGCACCATTAGTTGCAAACAACATCATGGGTTTCAGAGTCTTTGTTTGCTGTTGGAATAGCATCGTTAAGAAAGCAAATGAAAGAGTACATCACGGTCCACAACAAACCTATAGCAAAAACAACTGGAATGTTTGAATGACATATTCATTAAAATTTTCATTTTTACTGCAAGGCATCTGACAGTCCGTGTTCACTTAGTTCTCTGGTGTTTTGGGGGTCAGTTCTTGGATAACGATCCGCACAGTATGCTGCTCTTGAACAAGCAGAGCATGGTATCCAGGAAGTGAGGGGTTCGGCACACCCGTCACACCATGCACATATGTCTTGAGGTTGGTCGAGCCCTCTCTTGATGTGCTGAATAACCTAGGATGCGTTCATGGGAGCGACGTGCATTGCGCCATCAAAGGCTCACTGCACGACCTTATCGTGGCCTCGTTGATTACCTGGTGGGCTGGTTATTGGAGTCATCAGCACGGTTGTCAGGAGCATTCTCTGAGGACAATTGTTGAGCATGCATTTCAGATGGTGACACACTTTTCACCACAACCTCATGTGTCGTTCCTGGAGTCGCAGGAAACTCATGAAATTCAGGTGCTGTGAAGGACACACTTGTGTGTCGGTCACTGACACACTGCATCTTCGAACATTCCATCTTTGGAGAGGTAGGGGTGTCAGGTATTCAGGGGGAGACTGCACACTAAGCGATGACATGGAGAGGACCTCTGCAGCTTCTTTCCCTTGCAAACTTCCATCACGTCTGCGACGGTATTCTTGGTGTCTCTGGAAATCTCTATCTTTCTTTGATGGGGATTTCTTGATCTTGGCGCTGTAGTCACCGCTGCACCCCTGTCTCGCGGATGGACTCATCTATCTCAAGGTAATAGTTGTACTACCTAATTCTGCACCAATATGCCAATATTTCAAATTATGCATTCTTGAAAGTTTGCTCTCCGCATTTATGACGATGGTAGGCAGAATCTCATCAATCATGGTGTTCCTGTACTCGGCCATTCCAACATACGGTTATCAAACAGGAGCTCAGACAAAACACAACCTGCCTTGGTGGCGACATACCGAGTAAGAGAGAGAGAAAGAGAGAGAGAGAAAGAAACAGTTGTGTCAGGCAAATGTCAATTCCATAGGATTTGCGCCTATTTTCATACTAACATTACATTTTGGAGCACTTGGATGTTCAGAATGAGATAATGAATTTGATCTGTGCCTCATCAAAACCTCCTGTCTATTCCTGTCAGAGGTTTGGCTCTTGTTTGAGGAACACATGTACATGGCATACAGACACATATACACACACATGCACACACACACATGTATGCACACACATGTATACACACATACACACACACACACATGTATGCACACACACAAACACACAGAATTGGAGATCTAGGTAGTCAGCTCATGGGCAGCTTCCAGCTCTTCTCTGACCAGAGTTGTTATGTTGCAGCCAAGGGCAGCAACGCCAACTTCCTGTACAAGTCGTACATTGGGGACGTGCCTTGGAACGCCATGATGGACTGGCTTAGTGAGGAGAGGGAGCTGCATGCCCTGGTCATCAAGGCCTTCAGGTGAGAGAGACTGCTCCCTGTCATTCCATGTACATACATGTACGTCAGTCTGTCTGCCTCCAACTTGCCTCGGCAACTGATGACATATGCAGACACTGCCATGCTACACAGCGGGAGCCTGCCTGACTTTGATTGGCATGTTGCCTTTGGAGCCATTGACATCCTCCATGAAAACCAGCAGCCACCTTGCCTGTCCTCCCATCCATTATTTAACCTGACTGTCCGATCCACATTTACTCATTTGTGCCTCTGTGTTTCTTAGACCAAAATTTTTGTGCATCCATATGATTGACAGTTTATCATACCATCTGTTGGTCTTTTGGTCAGTCCATCCACACTCAAATCCAACAGTTTATCCATCCCTCCATCCATCCTTTCATCCTTGCATTCATCCATCCATCCATCCATCCAATATCCATCTTCCATCGTGGCATCTTTTTTGTTATCACCTATCATATTTTTCCATTGCATCCCTTCTTTTTGAATCGTCCTCTGTCCAGCTGCTAAAGAGCAGTATATTCTTTGTCACACGCTTGTACAGAACAGGGAATCAACCTTGAAGCAATTGTCATGATTGAGCATGGAAACTGAACAGATGTAAAGTGAAAATGTATTCCAACAGATTGTTGCTGAACCTTGATTGAGAATGCATGTTTGCAGTGAGAGTGCCTGTACGTCTTCAGCAAACTCACTGCTTTAGCGATGGCAGTTTGTGTGGGTTTCTACGTCAGGTATGGGATGAAGCTGATGATAGACCAGACACTTTGCTTTAGCGATGGCAGTTTGTGTGGGTTTCTATGTCAGGTATGGGATGAAGCTGATGATAGACCAGACACTTTGCTTTAGCGATGGCAGTTTGTGTGGGTTTCTATGTCAGGTATGGGATGAAGCTGATGATAGACCAGACACTTTGCTTTAGCGATGGCAGTTTGTGTGGGTTTCTATGTCAGGTATGGGATGAAGCTGATGATAGACCAGACACTTTGCTTTAGCGATGGCAGTTTGTGTAGGTTTCTATGTCAGGTATGGGATGAAGCTGATGATAGACCAGACACTTTGCTTTAGCGATGGCAGTTTGTGTGGGTTTCTATGTCAGGTATGGGATGAAGCTGATGATAGACCAGACACTTTGCTTTAGCGATGGCAGTTTGTGTGGGTTTCTATGTCAGGTATGGGATGAAGCTGATGATAGACCAGACACTGCTGGGGGAGGTGAGCAGTGATGCGGAGCTGGTGGAGTACCTGCAGGAGTACGACAGGGACTGGTACATCGGCATGGAGAAGGACCCTGAGTGGAGCCAGGCCATCCTGGCCAACAAGCCCAACCTCTTCTCCCTGGGGCAGAACTTCTCTCAGGTAAATCAGTCCCAGGGGTGATATGTGTGTGTATGTGTGTGTGTACATGTATGAGTAATGCATGCAGTCAATGATTGGTAATTAGGAGAATTTCAAGCTGTACACATTGATATTGACAAGAGGTCTGAGCTATGCTGTAAAGTCTTTGTTGTTAGTCAAAATGTGTTTAGAAGCTGAAGGTTTGTGGCTCTCACATTGACTTTCTTTTACACTGCCCTTGAATAGACCAGCTTGTGTGAAGTATGCAGCTTTTGAAAAACAACCAAGGTTACTGTTCCTGGCTTTTATGTAATAATATACATGACAAAACAAGATGTCAACATTTTGAGTATAAAACTTCTTCAGGACAAACGACACAAACAAAAAAGACAACACTAAGCTCAGTGAGTGAGGTAGGTGGGAGAAAATGAAGTTGTGAGATGTAAGGGAGTTCATGATAGCATGTGGAGGCAGATGTGTGGGTCAAAGTGCATAGAGGAGGGAGAGGCTGGAGTTGACTGGGTGTGTGTGTGTGTGTGTGTGTGTGTGTGTGTGTGTGTGTGTGAGTTTAAGCTCTTCAGGATGAGGCCATTGGAGCTGTGGTGTCAAGGAGGGAGATGAAGAACGTTCTGTTTGTTTCCTTTTTGTTAAGTCGCCCTTTGCTTGCCACAGGATGCGGACTTGCATGTTTGTGAGTGAGTGTGAGGGGCTGTTGAAGTGTGGTGCAATTGGTTTGGGGCTGTTGTGGGGCGTGTTGGCCAGGTGTTCTTTGAATCTGCTGTTTGGGTGTTTTTTTAATTTTTAGTATTAGTTGATCTTCAAATTTATGTTCTTTTTATCTACACCTGTGAATATTTAATTTTCATGGTCAAAATCTCTCCCAGAAAACTCCTTCAGCCTTGTTGATTATTCCTTTTGTTCCCAGAAGACATTTGCCACTAACTGAGCCTTTATGATTTTATCTCTCTAGTGTCCCGGCAGATAATGAGCAGTGTCTGAAGTTCAAACCAGGAAAGAAGTTTCAAAGTATCTTTCTCCCTTGATGCTTTCCAGGGCTCTCACAGCAGCCGACTGCTGACGCTGCAGGACACCATGGTGCATGTGGGCCGCCTCAATGCAGAGGCTGTGCTTGCGCAGTGGGCCAACCTCAACCTGGAACTGCTATACCTGACCAACGATGATGAGGAACGCTACAGCATCCAGGCCCACCCCACCATCCTCCGCAACCTGACGGTGCAGGCTGCAGATCCACCCCTGGGTTACCCCATCTTCTCCTCCAAACCCCTCACTGTCCCCACCCTCTAGGGCTGCTCTGATGCTTTCCACACAGGATGGTGTTGGTGTGTGGGTTCTTTCATGACCAAGCTCATATCTATCCCAAAATGGAAGAAACTGCTCAGAGCTGTAAAATCTTCAGTGAAGCCAGCTGCATTTCCCACTTGTAGGGCATAGCTTTGTGTCTCTGGTCCTCAGGAAGCAAATGTCATTCATAAACCTAGGAATGATCCTGGCTAGCCGTGTCTCCCGCATTTAAGGTGTGATGTAAGGGCTCGTCCCCAACAAAGGTTAGAATAAACCGTGCCTCCTCTAAATTTATCTGAGACCTGCGTAGTTCAGTGAGGTTGCCAGTTCAGTCTCTGCCCGAGATGTGAAATTTTTTCTGTTTATTCCCTGCAAGGGTTTTGGCTCTGTGTTGGGAACTTGCCTCCTCAAGTAGTGTGGTCTGCTGTCAACTGTTCAGCCAATGCCTTTTCCCATTGGGTAGTGCTGTGTAACTCCATCCTTTACATGTTGAAACTCATGCTGAAACTAATAACTGCTCTGTAGCTCTATCTTCTCAACAGAATATGCTTTGTTTGAAACCTTTTGAGTGGAGATGAATGGCACCTCTTACCATGTAGCATAGGTCTGAAGATAACTGGTCCTTGCAGCCAGTTGTGTTCCCTCTCTTGGGGAAAGGATTGTCTACAGAGTGTTGCTGGTTGCTCTCAAGGAAGAAAGGAACTGGGGCTTGTATGCACTCATTCCCTTCATAGACAAATTATGTGGCCTCAGGTGTGAATCAAGTCCTATACACATTTTGTCTGTGCCTATGCTGAGGTCACAGGAATGACTAGTTCAGAAAAATTCGCTCTCATTTTTCATACTGGTAGGTATAGATGTGAGGCCCCATTGGTTTCAGATCCTTCCATTTGCCGTTATATCAAAATCCTAGAAAGAACAGCACCATAAAAGATGTAAGTGATTATTATTCTCTGCAGTATAGTGCTTGAACATGCAAGTACATCATTTTTAGACTCCACAAACACTCTGAAAGTAAAAGATTGTATGTAGCTTCAACCTGGCCTAAAAGCTCCACCCCTTTCCTTGGATCGCCTCACTCATGCTGGTGGTGTGTTGATGAATTAGTTCCTGAAGTTTTGAGAGGTGATCTTTCTTGACCTGGATCCTGCGTGGCAAGTCATCGGAATGAAACATTTCCAATATGTCCTCATGCAGTTTCTATAAGGTTCCAACACTCATTGTAAGTAGATAGGGCTAAACGTGTGGTTTCATTGTCCATTTGAGGAAGTATTGACCATGCTTTGGGTAATGCTTATCCATATCTTGTCACATCATGTGGCTCTTTTTTGCTGTTGATGTGCTGTGCACTTGTGTGCATTTTCATCGTGAATATACTTCAGTGTTGTTTCATGATCATACAATTCTTGAACACTCATGGAGTGACCTATGTGAAGAAAGTCACAAATCATTGACTAATTTATCCATGATTTATGTACCACATTGAATAACTTTGTGTGGGTCGAGTGAAGGACCTTGGATGAACTTTTGATGTCTCCAAGCTGTCTGTACTCTTGACATGACATCCTTCATCTCCAAGTCACTCTTCTCCCCTTCTGTAGGCCTTGGTCATTGCAGAGGGTGAGGTTCCCTCTGCTGTTTCGTCTGAAGATCAAATCTATCATGCATTCATTTCTTGCCATGGGTGTCCACCCATATTCACATGGTCTGGTGTTGTGCTGTTGAAGTCGTCTGGGTTTTGTTTGTTTGTTGTAGGTTTTCTTCTTGATTTATATATGTATATTTTTAATCTCTGTGTTGTGTCACAGGATTTTGGATTGTAGGGCATTATTAACTGTGGGGTTGCTTGTTTTTGTTTTTGTCTGCCAAGAATAATGTGTGTTCAGTGGGGGATGGGATTTTCTGTAAGGTTGAGAACAATCGCCATTTCCTCATTGATTGAAAATGTGTAGCTTTAATTAAGTGAAGGCAGATTTTGGTAAAGTTGTGCAAGCAGAGTAAACCAAGGCTTTCGCATAAATCCATGATGCCTACAACTGAATGACCAGCTGATAGTTTTGCTTCTGCACTGAAACCCCATTGCTACAGGATTTTGATCCAGATGCTTGGAATTGTGAAAGACAGGTAAGAAGTCAACCTGGAAAGCAGTCAACTGATAAATATTTTTTTGGGGGGTGGGTGGGGGTGGGGGGTGGGGGGGATTATTTGTTTCATTGTTAAGGAAAATACATTTAGAAAACTGATATTTTCAACTCAGAAGCAAAGTTAGTGAGTGAGTGTGTGTGTGTTGTTTTTTTATTGGGGGGGAAGGGGTGGGTGGGATGGGGCTTTGCACTAGCTTACCAAGGTTTTAATGGCATTGGTTATGCTTGGTACTCGGGGATTCGGAACGTGGAGAAAGAATACAAGTGAATTGTGAACACCAAGATCTTGTGTGAAATCCTCTGAGAAAACTAGACAAGAAGCAGAAGAGAGTCAACATCACAATCCCCAAAGTGTGTTTAGCATTGCAAGTGAGTTCTAGACTGGATTCTTTGAGAAGCTGTATCTTACAGAACACATGCAGTCCTACTTTCAAGTAACTTACTCCATGACCAGTGTAGGCCGCCAGCCATCACGGTGGAAAACGCTGCTGCAGAGAGAGCAAAAATGTCGGTACAAACTGTATCAACATACTTCTGCAAGAAAGCAGTTGAAGGTTGAATACAGTGAATGGGTGTATGGTGAAGACATGGCGGATGTCATCTCATTTAGCCTGTTTCCCCACCGTGCTTTGGCTTTCTTTCTGCTTTCCACTTGAACTAGGAGATCACCTCATATGTTCAGCTTAACCAGATAAGATGTAGCAGATGATGCTGTAAGTTCATATTTGGCTTAATTTTATATACTTGTTTTACATGTTGACAGTGTTATGTATTGTTATTTTGAAGGTTACTGCTTGAAGGGTGTTTGAGTGGTACTTTAATAGAGATTTTGTTGATGCACATTGATGTAATGTAGCCATACTGTGAATTATTTCTAATCTGATTAATGTTGGTCACTCGATCATGAAGACAATTTTTGCCATTACACATGCTGAAATCATGCCACAAATTGTCATCATATCAGCCTGCCTCTTGTCAGGCTGGAAGTGTTGTGAAGATTTTCATCCATGATATGTCTATTTTTGAGAGAGTCATGGTATCTGGCTTACCTTTCCCCTCTTACCCATGATATATTTGTGAATCTTTTCTGGTGAAAGGGTTTGTGAGCTTGTTATTTGGCATTTTTCAGCACTTCACAATTTTAGTGGGTTACTTGTTTTTACCTGATTAAGGCTTACAAAATAATCTGGTGATGTTTGGCACCAACATAGTACAACATACAGCCAGTTCCCCTGAAACCTTCCCATCAACAGTGGAAACATTGGCTGCCATGCTCATGGAGCCTCCTTTCACAGCATAGACACCCATGGCCTGGAGCTATCCACGAAGGGTATCAGGACTGCATCAGATCATCATGGCCTGATTTTTTAATTACAGTTTAAATCAGGAACAACCTCCCAGTTTTTTTCTTTGGCCTAATGGTCTCAGAAAGTAATTCTGTTTCCTTTTGGAGCTTGGAAAGCTGTATGTGTTGTGTTGAATTGGTTTAGACCTATGGTAGAGACACTTGTAGACACAAAACAACGATAATCATAGATCAAGGCTGTCCCGAGCATGCCGCTTGTCTCACTCAGACAGTGGAAACCAGACTAAGCAATGGCCATCTTTCAAAATGAGCTGCACTCCACATGGTTAATGGAAAACTTTCTTAATGTGATTTTGAAAGATGAAGGTTTTGCATGATTTTGTGAAGATTTCATGGAGGAAGAATGTAAATAAGAGTATGGGTTGATTTCTTGGATCTGTCCCTTAGTGAAGGAAAAAAACAGAAGATGTTAAATTTTCTCAAAGTTTGAGGCAGAAAAGGGGAATACACCTAACAAACCCAATGGTTTTGAAGCAGAGTCCTTCACCTGACTGAGGATGGATTCTTGTCTGTGCTTTCTTTGAGGCCAGAGGTGTGAGATGTTTTGGGAAGGGTTGTCCTGTTCTGTGAAGTTAAGTTTTTCTGACTTGTGCAATCTGAATGCATGGTTTTCAGGAAGCTTTATTAGAGATGTCCTTGAAGAAGTTTTGTGTGTTTATTTATTTAGTGATAAGAGCAACTGTAGCTGTGAGCTTTACAACATAATCTCTTGTAGAAACTGTGATTGATGCATATTTTCAAGTTGAAAAAAAGTATATACTTGCTGAAGATAGGTTGCAGTTTGCTCTGCAAACTGGAAAAGTTTTATAATCCATCAGAACTTAAAACGATCAACTTACATGACTAATGTTGACGCCAAATAGCACATATGGTCACCATTTTGCCGTCCATGTATCTGCTTTTCTTATGCCAACAGGTACTCATTTATTCATGTATTATAGGTCTTTTTAAACCCTATCTTAGCTGAGGTCACATGGTGAACAAACACTCACCTTTGAGGAGACTGGCCTTTTTGTGGACTCTTGGTAGGTTTGACTCTTCGGTGTACATTAGCAGTATTTGTAGAAATCCTCAAGCGTTTGCACAACATGCTGGCTGCGCCGTGCAGCCAAGTCCTGATAAGCTGTGATATATTTGTTATTTTTGTATAGCTGTGTTGAATATTAATTGCATTGTTGTCTGTACATCCATATCTATGTATTTGTCTATATGTAAGTTGATTTGTTCGTGTGTGTGTGTGTGTGTGAGAGAGAGAGAGAGAGTGAGAGAGAGAGAGAGAGAAGAGAGAGAGAGAGAGAGAGAGAGAGAGAGAGAGAGAGAGAGAGAGAGAGAGAGAGAGAAACCAAAACAGAAGTAGAACTTTTCAGTAATGTGTCTTTCATGAGGGAACACACTGCATATCACCACTTCTGTTCCAAGCATGTGGGGCTGCAGTTGGTGCAGTGAGTACCTACATACTGGTCTGCATACTTGCCCCTATTGCCCTGCCCACTGTGCAGTACAGCTGTAGTGTATCTAGTCATGCAGATTGTTCACATAGGCAAACTTACTGCTGATCAATCTGCTTCCCTTATATTCAGTGATATTTTCCAAGCGCAGACGTTAACAACTCGGTTTGCATGGTGTTCCAAGTTCTCTTCCAAAAGTAGTGTTTCCATATTACTTTCAAGTGGTACTGGTAGGCAGGGTTTCCTGGTTAGGTAAAGACATGACTCTTTCTCCATGCCCTTGTACTTCCAGCACTGCAGCAAGACCCCAAAGCCACCCCACTGGCCTGGCAAGGTTGCTTCTTCAAAGTCTGTCTCTGCTGCCTGGGTGTCCATTGCTCATGAACTGCTGTTTGAAATTGCCGTGGCTTCCTCAAGCTGCAAAGATCAGATGCCTCCAGCATCCATTTCTCCCTTTATGATGCCCACGCAGTGTAGCACAAAGCAGTTGAACCAAGGTATGCCTGAACTAAGCCTGACTCATGGTTTGGATAGCTGCAGTTGGCTTTTCTCATTGAGGCTTCTGTTCTTGTGAAATCTTTGCCAATAAGTTATTTGGTGTCACACAGTTTCAGAATGTTACAGACTAACTTTATCATGGATGTCTTGCATTCAGAATGTTGACATGTAATTAGTTGGTATTTGTTGGTGTAATTTGGATCCTCAAACTGTAACTTATGTGTGTGAGTTTTATGGTTTGCTTTGGGGCAGGTGGAACGGGTGGGATGTTTTACTTTCCCACAAAGATTCAGGATGATAAATGTAAATCTGTTGACTTCTTTCCTGAAATGTCAGAATTTTAATGAATGGCGTGTCATTGCCATCATTAAAGTTTTCAAATTGTATCAATGATTTGACTTTTTTCTTCCTTTTTCTTATTCTTACTTGAGGCAGTTCTGAAGCACTCAGGTTGAGCCAAGGTTTGGTTGTCACTGTCTGTTTTCTGAGCTGCTCAAGTGCCAGCACAGTTCAGGCTTTGTGGCTGTCACTTTTCTTCTGTTGTATTCAAGTTGGTTAAGACTATTTCTTTCCTGGAGGAAAACATAAAAAACATTTCTCCCAGTGAATGCAATCTTCCGTCTCGAAACCTTTCATCAGTGACACAAGGAGGAAGACTAACTATTCTCCACCAGTTTGACGTTCAAAGATGTACTGTACTCTGGAAAAGAAAGAAAGGGTAATCTGTTCCAATTCAGTTGGCCATTATGACTGGGACTTTTAGTTTTCCTAAGTGATTGCTTATTGTGATGAATTTACTTGGATATTCCTCATGTCAAATGTATTTGTCATGATCTGGTATGATATTTTGAATAATAAATTCCTTTGATATTGTGAGAGGAAAAAACGGAATATACATTGATATCTGATTTCTGTTACTCAAAGCAACATCAGTCTTGTTTATACAACTTAGCGCATGTCTCTCTACCCCAGCATTTAGAACTGAAGGTAAGATATAACTATGTGCAGTAGTGTTGTTTGTCAAATTACTATGGAGACTTGTGCTTGGTATAGACATTTGTTGCTTCACACACTGATCAATATCTGATGCACTGGTGGTTTGAACATAAGTACTTACATTTGCAGTTTGCTGTGATTTCTAGTGACATCTCTCTGCAGGTTGCTGTCATTTTGAAAAGGACAAGAATATCAATTGTATGACGTTGAATAGGGTTTTGTTTCAACCTGCAAAGTTAAGTTTTAGTTTGCTCCTATTGTAAGGTCTGATTAGAGTGGTTCTGTCTACCTGTGGTGGTACTTGTGAATGGTTTTGGAGGTGGCAGTGATGGTTGATGATTTATTCTCTCATGTGGAAATTGGAGATCTGAACAATAAATCACTGTTGAAGCAAAATAAAATTGCCCTTGTTTCATTTCCCCCACCCCAATATTATATTGCTAAGTGTCAATGAATATGTAGCTGTATCAAGATGAAAATGCCCTAAACATGTAGTGGTGGAATATAAACTCCATGCATACAGCTACACAGCAAGTACAGCCAGCTTATTTGGCCAAGAAAATGGCGCCATGCACAATAGGAATTGGCATTGCTCTACACTCGATTTCTTCACTGGAATATACTCTAGTGTAACATCTGCACTTGCTAACATTTCCTGGTTTGTTCATGATAAGTTTCAATACTTTCCCTTTGCCTTTCACTGAAGGAACAAGCAACAAACAGGAAAAAGTATTATTAGTAGTAAATCATTTATTCAGATTATGGAGACTCAACAGGGGTGAAAGATGGAATCAGCAATGAGCAATGAGTGATTTATTTGACACTGTGCCTAATACTGATGTTCACAAGAAATCAACATACACCTCTACACAGAGTTTTGGTTCAGCATTCAGCTCAAGCCCTCAAAGCCAGTGGAACTGGCAGGTATCTTTCTCATCTGTGTTGTGAATTAAGTCAAACCCTTCCACCATGCATTTCAGGGGCAGTAATCAGTAAGAGATGAAACTCATTTTAAAGTCCAATGGTTCAGCATGTGGTGATGCTAAAACACATCTTCATTATTTTGATGATTTCGTCAGGCTGAGAATGGATCACACGTGTGCATTTACAAACAATAACATTGTAAAAATATCCCAATAAAATCAAACATTCTCAGCCTGCAAAAATTTCTGGTTTATAATTTCCTTCCAAATTTTCAAACTAATTCATAGGTTGGATATTTGTAAAAGGCAAACCCAAATAACCACTACCCAAAAAACCCAAACAGTGGAACAACAGGTACATCCACACCTCACACACACTGAGAAATTGGCACCAAGAACAAGTCGATAGCCCATGACCCATAGGAAGACTGCCCAGCACTACAATGCCCTGGACTGAACCAAGTCTGCCAGCCCATCACCCAATACAGGATCAACACCCTGGGGAGATCAACAGAGGCAGCAGCACGAAGAACTGCCACTTCTTCACATCTGCCCAAGCTCTGACACTACAGACATGAAATGGCAAAGATGAGGGAGATAGAGCCTTCATTGTTAACCTGGCATCAAAGGTGAATCTACTTTCTCAACTATGCAACAATGGAGGTTGTTTAATCAACCAAAATGAAAAATTCAAATTCAACATAGCACATGATGATACATGAAAGATTTGGGGTTTGAAAATCTAACAGCTGATAGTCCTAGTCCTAAAACCAAATGAGCATAATTGAAATTAAAAGCAACAAATCTAAGTATTCGGTTTTAGCAGTCCCAGCTTGATGACGCCATCCAAAAGTTTGTATTATTCAGCAGTTTTCAATTGTGAGCAGCGATAAGCTTTGTTTTAATGTTTAAAACCCACACACCTATTGGACCTTTATTCCCTCTACCTTCACCTTCTAACAAAAGAGAATGAATAGCATCTTCACAGAATCAACTCTAATTGAAACTCAACATTTAAATATGAACAAATAAGTATTCAGCAACTGTACACCTGCAGGTGTGAATTGTGACTTGGCATATCTGGAAAGTGGATTTTCTTATTCTCTTTATCAACTCATTGTGCCTCGCCTAATACAGCTGCACAACTTCAACCACCACCATGTTAAAGAAAAGCATCCGTTAATAGATATAAATAGTAATTCTCATGTATTCCGATATAATATTTTAAAAGTATGCATTTAAATCATTTTCATTGCACAGCTCTAAATTACAACCTACTTCATTATCACTTCCTTCACTTAACAGCAACACAGCTAAATTCTTGGTTTATGTATAAAATAGTGATTTGGACACAGAAAAAGAAGAACAGTTTTTTTTTGTTGACCGTCATTCCCACCTTTTGTGAAAGTTACTTATATAAAGATGGGTAACATACTACTACATTTGCACACCTCTTGGCAAACGTAGAATTATGTAGAAATCGCATTCCCCCAGCAACACGGATTATTACTATTTAAAACATTTATACTTAAATAATTATCATACCATTTAATAGCTAATAAGTAAGCTAATTTTTCCACCATGTTATTCTGCCTGTTTTCTGCAGTCCATTTCTCCGTTACCTTTGTATGATAGGTTACGCCATTTTTCTTAAAACGTGCATCAATACAACAGACAAAAATGATTGTCCTCATCAGTTGGCTCACTTAAGCAAACGCATTTACACCCACTGCAACCCATGCAGATCAGTGGCAACACAACATGGAGACAAATCAGCTTTATCAGCAGTACCTTTGTCAAGATGTTGGCCTCTGTGCTCATCTTCTCTAGGGATCAACAGACAGAAAAATGTTGCCTGTCAACAAGGATCCTCTCTCCTGCAAAGTTAGCAGAAACATCCTCTAGGCATGTGCGGCTGTTGGACCCGATTCTGCATGCTGATTGGCTGAGAACATTTTGTCCATCAAGTCATGGTCATGGGTCTATGACTTCGCAGACTAATTACCCTGAAACTATGCAAAATTTGTGACAAGGATCTCATATGTCATCTTCAGCAATGGCAATCTGCACCAAATCATAAATTGCTGACAAATTCATTAATAGGACAGAACCTTCCCTTGGCAACATGACATAAACTTAAGCCCTGTGATGATGAAATAAATAACACTGTGAAATGGCCCCTGGATATTGAGCAGCTACTGCAGGCTATGTATGTTTTCCACTCTCTGGCACTCTCCCACTATGGAAATCTGCAGATGTGTTTGTGAGACAGATATCCAGTCTTCCCCTGTTACCAGCAGGGAAGATGACTTTTAAAAAGGAGGGAGGGGTTTCATCTGTGCCATGTCGAATGCAACAGAAAAAAAGACATATAACTTGGGACTATTGCAATTACTATCACTATGCTCCATTCAATGAGATATATTGAAAATCAAACAAAAATTTAATCACATTATTTCTAGCAGATAAAATAAGCATGCATTTTGACTGAGCTTAAGAAAAGCTGTAAATAATTCATTTGTGTATTGTTGAAAGATGACACTATCATAGTTGAAACTCAGCTGAGAGAGAGAAAAGAGACCTCAATCTGTGTTTGTACCATGGTGGAAAAGAAAGGAAAAAAAGAGATGTATGAATTATGACAATGCTCATGGCATAGAAACTGACCAAGTGTCAGCTTTTAGAGGAGTGTAACAATTAAAACCAATGAATACCGAAGAACAAATAAAAAGCCATAGTATCGATACAATTCCTCCACCATCTAGACAAAATAATTATTTCGAGTCTGCTGCAGTCTTGCCATTAAAAAGTAGCCTTTTCAATTGGAGAATTTTACCATTCTGACTGAATCTGTGAAGAATTTCAACTGAAACCTTTTCCATTCAGTTCCATACATATCTTTCTCTATTTCTCAGCATGTCATGAAGTCAGGCCAAATCAACGACACACTTGTTTTACTGTAATGTGTTTGCAACAAACTACATGTCAAAGCCACCATGATCACCTGCACATGCCTATGAACTCACCACGGGAAAATGCATTTTTGTGATGTGCAATAAAAATGTCAAACCATCAAAGCATTTTGTATATATTGATTCAGCATCTTCTTTATCAAGTAAATCTGTTATTTCACTCGGTATTTCACCATCCAGTCCTTTTTTTATGTCTGATGTCATGTTTGCAAAAAATGTGACAATCCCAATACAAGTAATTAAGCATTTGCTTCAACCAAACCTTGAAATAATCACAATGGTAAAACCAAAAGATACAAAAAAATCATTTCTTAAATCAAAGATTTGTCAGTAATAAACTTTGCTGAACATCAAAAGCTTGCACAACAAAATGTAGCTACTAACTAATTTAATAGTTTATAATGATCATTACCATCTTTGTCAATTGCACTCTCTCACTCCTGACATTCACTCCGAATAAGTTCCAAAATTCATTCATGTAGCAGTGTATCCCACATGCTTGTGCAGTAAGTAAATTGATCACCCTATGCAAAAACATTCCATTAATATGCATGGCTTCAATGACTTAACAAACTAGTATATACATTTCTTCTCTTTCTTTATCAAGTGTGAATGGTCACTTATCATTCGGCTGAAATTTCTAAAGTGAGAAAGATCATTAACCTGCATTCCTCACAGGCACAATTACCTGCTGTCTCAAAGAAAATAACCTTAAGTTTTCAAAACTTTTCAACTCCAGGTACTGAGAGATCTCGACATATACTTTGTAAACAAACGGTTTCCATGGGATA
Organism: Theodoxus fluviatilis; assembly: GCA_034096865.1. Classification (NCBI taxonomy): domain Eukaryota; kingdom Metazoa; phylum Mollusca; class Gastropoda; order Cycloneritida; family Neritidae; genus Theodoxus; species Theodoxus fluviatilis. Next base: position 82,266 of record JAWQFJ010003333.1, on the reverse strand, counting down.
CCCTAAGGAGGAACATGCTAGCTCTCTAGGGTTTGAGGTAGAGAAGCAGGGGAAAGATGCACGGTGAGGTCTAGTAAAAGAAGGAATGTTCTCTATGAGGTATTACCAGAAGTATGAAGACACTCACTGCATCTATGACATGAACTAGTGACCTGTGAGGTGGCATTAGAAACATCAACAATAGATTAAACCTCTCATAGACCCTACATGACAACAGATTTCCCATAGACACCACGTGTCAGTGAGCTCATCCATACACACTTTGCTTTTCATAGACCCTATAGGTCAAAAGATTTCCCAATGACCCTTTGCATCAAAAGTTTTGATTTCCCATAGACCTTGTGTGTCAGTAGACTCTTTATGGACCTTTTTGCATCAACAGATTTGACTTCCTATAGACCCTTTGCATCACACCATGCCTGATGTTTCAAATCCCCTCTACTTCATCTATGAGCTTCATATGTATTTCAATGTAACATCAGCATACAGCTTCATAGAGAGACCATGATGGAAATGATTAAATCCAAGATAAAAATATGCTTGACAACCAATTGGTGATGGCAACCTACAAAAGGCATCTGGGTGGCGTTGATTGATGGCATTATTTAGCTGATAAATCATGTTCTTCAACGAATAGAATAGTTGATTCACACAGTAGAGGTCTCCAACCAACCAGTTCGCCACATGAAAATGATAATTATGCACAAGAGATGACACATTTGAACAGAGCAAAAATGTTTTCATCTATGCAGCAGTTGAGTCTCCTCATGTATCAGTTTGAGATATTTTTTTTAAGAGAAGAAAAAAAAGAGACCACAGTTGTAAGCAACAGTTCATGTTAAAAACAATTGTGTGACTAAAATAAATGGAAATGTATGGGTAAAATATTACAAGAATTATGGCATAGCAAAAATGACCAGAGATACTTTTTTCAGCAGCACATCACATTCAGTGATAAAAACTTTGGCAAAATGCTCAGCAGGGCTTCATGGAGCTGCAAAATTTAGTTCATGAGAAATGCAGCCACTGGATGATCAATTTTACTGATGTTGTTCTACCACCAAATCAAGCCATGAGCAAAGCAGGAGATGATCTCTCTATTTATGCTTTAAAATTGGTGCCATTTTGTGCTAAGTGAATGTGCTTTGTGTGCCTTGTCCTCACAGGTTTATCACCTATTCATTCTCCAGTGAGCTGGTGCAGAAATCAGGAAAGAACAGACTTGCAAATAAACAAATGATGCAAAACAGAAAGTACATCAAACAAAATGCCAGTAAGAGTAGTATGCAACAGTGATGCATCAACTGAAATACACCAGAGCCCTCTGCAAAGATTGAATACCAGCATTTCAACCTTTCCTTCCAGCTACCAACATTAATTCTCCATTAAAAATTATTTATAATCTCCACCAACACACACTGAAGGACTAAATGTGCACACAACCTGATATCATTCACAGAAACTTTGTGCCCTTGTGCATAGAGCTTGTACATGCTAGTGCTTTTCCTACAGTAGTTGCCATGTCACACTCAATCAAGGGAGTTCACTCATTGTATTGGCATCAAGCAATACAGTTTTTCATAAAAGGGGTCTGCCATTTGGACAGCTCAGCACAGTTCCACTGTGACTATGGCGCCGGACATCACTGCAGGATTTCAACAGGTTCTGCAGCACTAGACCTGCCAGTGCCGGGACCCAGGAAAGCTTTGCGTAAATCAGCCAGTCCAGCCAAAGTCAGCCACTGCTGGCTTGGAAGAGGAAAGCATTCCACAAGCTTTACATGTTCTCCTCATTCAATCTAGTGTGGACTCTATATAAGTCCCTTGCAAAACTGGATTCGTTCTCTCATCTGTGCTAAAGCCACTCATAAAAGAAATCTATGAAGAGAAGCACAAGGTGCACAAAAAAACCCCACAAAAAACTATGGAAATGAAATGACCAATGCTTTCAAAGGTGACCTGGAAAACAAGGACCATGGCCACTTGACCACAACCAAAACACAAAGCTGAGAAGGACAAACAAAATAAAGAAAGAAAGAGAGAGAGAGAGAGAGAGAGAGAGAGAGAGAGAGAGAGAGAGAGAGAGAGAGAGAGAGAGAGAGAGAGAGAGAGAGAGAGAGAGAGAAAGAAAGAAAGAAAGAAAGAAAGAAAGAAAGAAAGAAGAAAGAAAGAAAGAAAGAAAGAAAGAAAGAAAGAAAGAAAGAAAGAAAGAAAGAAAGAAAGAAAGAAAGAAAGAAAGAAATAGCTGGCAGCCACTTTTCAAAATGTCATAGGGTTTGAATCTTGACAAAACTTGAAAATGTAATATTTATGAAGCCTCATCCCAAACATCATAACATTATCAGGCAGTGTGTACAGAACTGACACTTTTGCATAGGCTCTAAGCATAAGCTGTCATTTGTAAGTAAAGGTCATGGTATGCACAAATTGATCCATAAGTCAATCAAAACACCAAGTCTTCACAGAACAACAATTCCAGTCAATATTTCCAACATTTAGTGTGTGTGTGTGTGTGTGTGTGTGTGTGTGTGTGTGTGTGTGTGCGCGCACAAGAGAGAGAGAGAGAGAGAGAGAGAGAGAGAGAGAGAGAGAGAGAGAGAGAGAGAGAGAGAGAGATAGAGAGAGAGAGAGAGAGATAGAGAGAGAGAGAGAGAGAGAGATAGAGAGATAGAGAGAGTGAGAGAGATAGAGAGAGAGAGAGAGAGAGAGAGAGAGAGAGAGAGAGAGAGAGAGAGAGAGAGAGAGAGAGAGAGAATTCACACAACTCACTAGCTTCAACTGTTATAGAGAGAGATCTATGCTAAAATAGTAAATCACTATTCCCTGCATTAATTACTACCAGTCTTTATTCATTCATGCAGACTGGCAGCTCAAATGTACCTGCCGGCATAAATCTAGTGGCAAAGAATGCCTCGGAAAGCTCCAGGGATTGAGCAAACTGTCAAGGGAGGCACTGGGAGTCCATGAACTGAAAGACAAGTCAGAATGAAGAGACAGCAGGAAAGAAACAGAGAAAGAGAGATTCTAAACATTGAGGAAATTTCAGGGAAAAGGCAGGAGACCATTACCACCCAGAGAGAAAGTTGTGAATCTCTGGAAATTACAGAAATGGAGCCCAAAAGTAGGAAATTTGGAGAAAATAGAGAAAAGTGACAGAAAAGTATATGGACAGGAAGAAAAAAGGGGTAAAAGGGTCTGAAAAAACATGGAGAAATTGGAACCTTTGGAGAAGTCATGGAAATGGCTAAAGGAACAGGAGCCTCAAGAGAAGATAATGATATAAGGAAGAAGGGGAGACTCCGGGTGGGCCAAAGAAGAAAACTGGGGAGGGCTGAAAGACCACTGGAGAAGCCATGGAAGGAGCCTCTATGAGCTGAGAGAGAAGACCCAGTGCTGCGAGGAGGATGCGTCGTTGCAGGAGTTGGCCACCAGGCCTCGGGTCTGCACCTCCTGGCTGTCCAGACACAGTGAAAAGCTGCGGCTCTTCAGGGACTGGCTGCCCTTTATGTGATCCCATTTCTGCAACAAAGCAACAACACAGCCTCAAGTTAGTCAGTCACTCAAGACAGTCAGGACTGCAACAATGCATGAATGAATGTTTATGAAGGATCTATCAGCCTTATTTGGCTGTAAGGCTTCAACATTTGTTTTAAAAAGTGACAGCAACATCAGTAACAAGGACAACAACAACAACAACATCAATTTCAAGTCAGTGAAGACCAGTTGGTTATGACAGGGTAAGGAGTTGGATCATCTCATAAGATAGGGTCAATCCAGTCAAAAAGCAAGGCCATGTGTCTATTTTGGACAAGGCATGGTTGGGTCATGTCATAAGACTGAGGTTGGGGAGGATTTGGTGGACTCGGGCCCTCCAGAATCTTTACTTCTAAATATTAAGAGTACAGTCACACTGTTGAAGAGAAGGATGACAAGTCCAAAGATTTCAAACTATATATTGTCATTCCTATCAAAAGTTCAACTGTACTGCTAGAAACAACCCCAGCAGCACCCTGCTTGTTGTCATTCTAAATATTGCATTACACTTTGGAGGTGAAATTGCATTGCACTTTGGAGGTGTAATTCCACTGCACTTTGGAGGTGTAATTCCACTGCACTTTGGAGGGATGTGCACTGCTCCTACCTGGAGGTGGTTGTCGTTTTGACACTGGAACAGTTTTAGAAGGCTCCCAGATGTGGTGCTAGTCAAGGTCACGCAGAGGTCAAGGTGTTTGATGCTTCCATCCTTGGACAAGGAGAACTCCTGTGCCAATACAGACAGTGTCAGTACAACATATACTACAGCACCAGATTGTTTACATTTCCATGCCAGTCTGCACAGTGTGTCTCATTTCAATCAGTGTACACTTCATTACAAACATTAGACATGTTTCAGCTGAATTCGAAGCAAAGATGAGTCAAAGGACACAAGAAGGAAAGGAAGCTAGAAAGGAACCCATGCAACATAAAAAGCAGAACACCAGCAGAATGCCACTGCTTCAACTACTCTAGATCCACTGCCCATGTGAGACCAAGGAGCTAGAGTGCTATAATAGTCTCTGTTGTGAATTAAACAGCAACACACACACACACACACACACACACACACACACACACACACACACACACACACACACACACACACAACCCTTCTTGAACATTAATCCAGTGGCTGTACTTTTGGTCCCCATCTAGGTCTATAATTTTGTCGGTCTGTTCTCTACAGGATTTTGGCTGTTTTGGGAACTGGCTCTCTGAGGTATCAACATCATCTGTAGAAGCACAGCAACCCCTTCATCCTGCCCTATATGTCCACACATCCATAAATGCAGCGACTAGTTGAGCTTCCTCGTCAGGAAGAATGGCTCCCTCTTTGTGTGAAACGGTCTTTATCCTCTGGGGTCAGTATTCACTCAAAGGACTGTGTTCACCCATCTGTCTATCACTAGTATCAGATTCCCTTCATGGAGTTATGTGTAGCACTGTAGCATGATTATTTTCTTACTGATCAGGTTGAGCTACAAAGAAGAAGAAGAAGAAGAAGAAGAAGAAAGAAGAAGAAGAAGAAGAAGAAGAAGAAGAAGAAGAAGAGGAGGAGGAGGAGGAGGGGAGGGGGGGGAGGAGGAGGGAAGGGGGGGGGGGGAGGAGGAGGGGAAGGAGGAGGAGTTGTAGGAGGGGGAGGAGAAGGGGGAGGGAGAAGGGGAAGAGGGGGAGGAGGGGGAGGTGGGGGAGGATGGGGAGGTGAAGGAGGGGGAGGTGAGGGGGGAGGGGGAGAAGAGAGAGGAGGGGGGAGAGGGGGAAAGGGTGGAGGGGGAGGAGGAGGGGGAGGGAGAGGGGAAGGAGGAGAAGGGGGAGGGAGAGGGGGGAAGGGGGAGGTGAGGGGGGAGGGGGAGGAGAGGGGGGAGGGGGAGGAGGGGTAGGAGGGGGAGGAAGGGGGGAGCGAGAGGGGGAGGTGGCTGAGGAGGAGGAGGAGACTGTTACGGTCCTACCCTATGTATTATATTTTGTGCTGTTTTGAAATGCTTACCCTGTGTTATATTCTCTGTGCAGTTTGAACATGAGGTTTGGCAGAAAGCGTTGGAAGCTGTTGGCAGGGCGAGGAGAACGCTTACGTGACGAGTTGGTGTCCTATTTTCCCTGTTGTTCAAAACGCCAATACTGTGCCCTATTTCCCATGCTGTTTAAAATACAAGGGCTAGCGGGAAATTAACAACCTGACCTTTTGTGATCTATTCGTCTCGCGGATTTGAAATACAAAATTGTGGCGCAATCAGCGAAGGCGGTCACTAGGACGACGACACTATCCTTTGTGATTTGATTGGCTGAGGTTGATCACGTGGGGGCTTTGTTGATGTTCGTTTTAGGCGAAGCGCGGGCGAGTTAGATTCAGTGGGCGCTTCGGTTGCGAGCCGAAGAGACATGATGTCGAAGTAAGAAGAGACCCCACTCCGTGTTGCAATGGACACACATTAAAATAATTCCATCAAAATCCTGTCCCTCAGCCACCTGACTGCTGTCCTAAGAACAGTATCCCCATGTGTGCGCACAGCCGCTGGGCTACGAGACTGGAAGAGACGCCGCTCAGTGTTGCAGTTGAAACACGTTTAACAGAAATCCTGCGTCCTCTTTCCCCCAACCACCTGACGGCTGTGTGAAGAGCAGGATCCCTCTCATTGTTCATCGTATGGAGAATCTTCCTCAGTCAAAGAAGAATACTGGCTGAGTGATTTGGTGAGTCTGAATCCACACAAATGTTGTGTTGTGTTGTGTGTGAACACACAACGAGTGTTTATGGCCTTTTCTAATCTCTCCTTCCAAGGATTAGCCTTGAGAGAGAGAGTGTGTGTGCTGGTCTGAGTGATCAGAATTCTGTGGACAGAAATTTGTCAACGACGCACTGCAGAAACAGCGTCACCCATCGCGGCTGCTTGAGAGACTCGTGAGTACCTTTTGAGGTCAGTTGTTTGTTTAGAGGAAGCATTCCTCTATGTCAGTCTGAGAGTAGACTGACAAAGTTGAGTGACCGATTTAATTCATTTGCTTTGACATTAATCTCTAGTCATGATCGAGTTACATTAAATTAAATTGATTAAAGAAAATCAGTAATGAACATGGTGTCATGTCAACTATGCGAGCAGTGAGAGAGTGAGTGAATGGAGTAATTAGTCCCCCTCCACTTGTGATACCCCTAGACAAGGAAACAAGAAGAATTTGCAAATTGTGCAAATGAAAGTGGAGGTAGGTGACAGAGACCATTTACACCATTAACAGAACAACTACAATGCCTTGCCTGATTGCCACCAGCGTTGTGACAAGGGTAGAGTCCCAGTGTGCCATCTGCAAAATGGCCCAGCGTGTCCATGCACAATCCCTCCTGCTGTATGCTGCCAAAGGCCACGTCATCGGAGTGTGGAACCCTGCACAGAAGGACAGTCAAAGCCATGACATTAATTCAAGAACACTAATCCATTTTTGGCTTTCCTTTCATGAATTTCAATGTTAGTTGAATAAATATGCCTGCTTGCCCCCCCCCCCCCCCCCCCCATCCCTCTCTCTCTCTCTCTCTCTCTCTCTCTCTCTCTCTCTCTCTCTCTCTCTCTCTCTCTCTCTCTCTCTCTCTCTAAGTTTGTGACCTTTCACCATGAAGTGAGCATTGTAGGAGATTTGCTGCTTTGAACTACAGTGGACAAATCGAAGTAAAGGTCAAAGTTGGCCTTTGGCATGGACAGATGGAGTTTATGGGCCTATCAACCTTGTGGACTATTCATGTGTATGACCACAACGTTGATAAAAACACCCATTTGCAGATCATGGCTCTGTTGCAGAGTTAGCTTATTCATCTATGTGCCTGTGAAGGTCTCCTTGATCCAAATTTGGGATTCATGTGACATTAATTAAAAGAGAAAATGTTCTAAAATTAAAAAACTAACTAGTGGCCCTAAAACCGTACTATGGGCTTATTTCCATATTGTTCACATGCTTTATTTTAAAAAATTGAGATTATACATAATTTTCTACATCCCATAACTCCCTAGCAAAAGGTTATATTGTCATGTGTTATGCAGCATTTTAAAAAGGAAATTCAAAGACCTTCATGGAGGTGGCAATATCTCAAAACATTAAAAATGTCATTCATTACTCTCACCAAGTGGTGGTCAGTCATGCTTGTGAAGCAAATAGTGCCAATTCAAAATCCACTGACTATGAAGGTCTTGGATAGCTTGTCACTGGAAAAGGCAGACTTACTTGAGCTCAGGGTAGACATTCTCCAGGAACCACTTGAAGGGCTTGCACTTAAGTCTGTTCTTTAAATCCATTCTGGAGGAGATGCTGAAATGACCAATGTACAAAATAAAAATGAGCAAGGAAGACGTGTTTTCATTTATCATATATAAACTTTTCCTCTCTTCTTCCATATTGTAAATGTGTCCATTTCTTTTTGACACTATGTTTGTCTCCAGCCAGCCAGCCAGCCAGCCAGCCAGCCAGCCAGCCAGCCAGCCAGCCAGCCAGCCAGCCAGCCAGCCAGCCAGCCAGCCAGCCAGCCAGCCAGCCAGCCAGCCAGCCAGCCAGCCAGCCAGCCAGCCAGCCAGCCTTCACTAAGGAAGCTGCCAACATTTTCCTTCCACTAAATCTTTTAATATTTTGAGAACCTTTTCACACCCAAAACTTACAATTAACTAGTAATGAGGCCCACACTTATTCATTTCTGTATTCAACAACCCTGAACTCCCTTCCAAGTACACAGGCATGATGTAAGGTCGGTTAAAAATGTACTTACTCTCCAACGGGGACATTCCTTGCAGACGGAACTGCAGCATAGTAGAACTTCTTGTAGTCATCCATCCATACTTCAGCAGCACGTTTTGTGTTTCTGTCGGTGAAAACAGTGAATAAGTGGTATTCAAACCATCTTGACATTAAACAGATGCAGACCTGTGAGAGATGAAGCACAATGCTGTCTACATTGCCACAGAGAGAAGCAGATTCATCACCATCAAGGGCACAGAATCTCCACAAATGTGTTAAAAAATGTATCAAGGTAAAAAAGATAATCATGATAAAATGATAAAAGGCCATGTTAGCCTTTCACATGCAATAATTTTTGTTTTTCAAGATTAAATTTTGTCCTTATTCAAGAGTCAATGCACTTCCAGTGGCCTTTTCACAGTAACTTGGGTCATATTTTTAAAAAAAATTCAATCACATAACTCCTTGGACTTACTTACAAAAGAACATCTCCCTTGTCAGGGTTAGTGAGAAGTTTATGGCCAATTTTGTCCATAGGTTTTCTCCCTTTTTTCTTCCCCCTTAAGATTTTCATCAGAACATCTGCATAATAGCTGGCTGATCAAAGCAGAAGAAGCATCTTATACTATCTTAAAAACAATCCAATGATTGATCTAGGTGGAGACAACATTATCAAAGGAAAGGAGTGAGTCCTTTAAGTACATGCATGACATTCACAGAAGAGTGACATCCTTAAAATGGACACTGCAAAGCCAAGAATACTCTGATGAAAACACCAGAGCAGACCTCCAGCTCCTTTCCTCTGACGAGGCGTACCTGGCAAAGACATTGCCGCTGCCACCAGGGAAGGTATAGGGGTGCTGCTTGCGGAAGACATGGCCCACTCGACTGCAGGGTACTATCTCCAGTGTGCCATGGCATTGCCACACTCGGAATGAGATCTCTGCACAGAGCAACCAGATGCGTGGACATATACTGATATATAGACAACAAAAATTGCTCTTTGTTTATTGGCACGTCATGCAGAAAGACTACATGTGGCTACAAACAAATTTTTTAAGCAAAAAAGTTTGCATTTTTCACAAGAAATCAGAAATATTCTAATTTCATCCCAAATCACACATCTTGTAAAATTCTTTGAAAATGTTGATGCTCAGAAAAATGTTCAAAATTACTGTAAAATGTATGACTTTATTTTATAAAACAAGCGCCGAAGTAAATGCAAATGGTAAAATTGCAGTGGGATCAGATCAGATAGGCAATGTGACAAAATGCACAAGGAGTGATTTAAGTTCATTATACAGGCCTTAAACTCTTCAAAGCAGAGACCAATTTCAATACAATTTCCTGAGGACACTCAGTTTGACAACTTTTCCATACAAACTTGGCAAGCTTAGATCAAATGTCACCAGAGAATAGTCTTGAAATTTGGTTTTGCTAGCCCAGCCTCAGCATCGTGACAAACGCAGATGGACAAAGTAGTAAAATCAAAATATCACATGCATGACAAACGGTTTTGCTCACCCAAATTTTCTCCTCCCCATACATCCATTTCCATGTCGTACTTGCCAAGCTCCTCAAACCAAGACTTGTCAATCATAAACAGACCTCCAGCTATCATTGGGGTTCTGCAACAAAGGGCAAACATTAAACAGCTTTGATTTCCACTCAGCAGTCCTCCAATTTCACTCAATGGAAGAAGTGTTCTAGACTTCTGAAAATGATCATGCAATTTAAGTGGCATAATAATGGTAGACTAGTGTTGACAAGTTTAGTCATTGAAAAAAGCAATGTCCATTAAGATTTTTATGAACATAAAATTATAAAATACTTTAATGACATGTCTAGGGCTGGCCGCAATATGATATCGTTATAAATCCACTTACCGTATAGGAGATATAGGTTCATTTACTCTTCTGTTTCTTTCTTCTGATGTCATGTAATCCCATTTAAAGACAAGATTCCAGTCAAAGCCTGAAAGACAAGGAAAACACCCACATGTCACAGCATTTTCATTCATCACTAACTCATCTAAACAAAGATGTGGAATTGGAAAGTTTTGAGTTATCTCCCCTTAGACCACAAAAAACTCAAACTGATGCAATCCACTGTTAAAGAGCATTGCACAAGCAACAACCGTCACTGACACATGTGGACAATCACTGACAGTTACATATGAGATTGTATTAACATTAACTTGAGTCCTATTTTTCCTGCAGCAATGCAACATAAATAGAATTTCTTTGTGTAAATTTCATGGTCTTAATTTTTTTTTAATTCCATCTCTAGATGATATGGAAATGTGAGCAAATAAAATACTGACCTCCTTTAAGGTCTGCAGAGGCTCCAATGTAGTCAAAGTTGTCCATGCTGATCACATCAATGATGGGACTAACGACCCGAGTTCGATCCTGAAAAGAAACAATATTGCCACATTCAAAGTCTGACTAATACATCATTTATATCAATAGAGATAAAACTTTACCTCCATTCCCAACTTTAAGATTTAAATTTTCATCATTTTAGGACATTCAGCAGTTGTTGTTTTACAATATTTCTCACACTTCATTACAGCAGAGGAATGGGCAAGTGACTAGACCTAAATCATCTCTGCAAATGCAACAAACTGACGAAACAATATGTTCTCAAATGTGAAGCCTCTTTCAACTTTCATACTGCAAAAAAGTACAATAGTACATACTCATTTCTGTAAAGAAAGGACAGTTCTTTCAGCTTCACCAGGTAACCTCTTCCAGACACTTTCCTTTTCAGCGAGAATTCATTGGTCACCAACCCTGTCCTGCTACTTAATCTCCAACACAGGGGCATTAGGACAAACCACAGCGATCTCCCAGACGTTGCACCCAAAAGGAAAACTTTTGCTTACCTCACCCACACGCTCAAGCAGCGGCTCCAGCCAGTTGGCGTTGCACTCGCAGTGACTGTCCAGGAAGGTCAGCACCGTGGCAGAGGCGAAGTCTGCGCCTTTCACTCTGGATCTGATCAAGCCTGTCAGACACACACATAAATCATGATGATGTGAAATCAAACAAAGGAAAATTTATCTTTGAAACACATTCACTTTCTCCTTGTGTAGAAACTGAGAGGAGACTAAGAAAGAGAAACTCTTGACTCTCCCATGGATTTGAGGACATGGGAGAGGACATTAAAGACTGATATTTAGGAACAAGAAAGAGCTTTTCAATGTGCAAACCATTGAGATGGGATGAGGCACACTTACAATCATCAAAGCAACATTGTACATCATGCCTAACATTTGAATGACTAAAAAAATCAAGAGTAAGATGAAAGCCTAAAAAAGAAGAAAAGACAATAACACAGGATTCAGAGCTCTAAACACTAGGCATGTCATGAGAATGGTTAAAATAAAAGCCCCCCAAACTGCTCCAAACTGAGAGCAAAGTAATTTCATCTTTCGAAGAATTTATGAGTGAGAAAAAAAGGTCACCAAAACTGCAAGCCACTTACAATAAATAACAGTGAATGCAAAGAGTAAAGACTTCCAATATCCAAGCATTACAAAATCTTTAGGAAGAGACCTATACCTTGATAAAAAATTAATTTTCGTCTTTTGTCTCCAAACAGTTTCTCATAAGAAAAGAGCAGAGTAAAAACTCCTTCACGCTGGAAGGAAAAAATCATATATACCTGAATTATTCTAAAGTTAGTGAAAACAACATATCATGACTACAATAAAAAACCACATCTGATCCCTCTTTCCCTACCTTCTCTCTTCTCATTTCTCAAGATTTTCACTCGTTTGATCTTGGCAATTTCTACACCATCAGATGCTGAAATGAAGACGGAAAAAAATTATTGCATTCAAAGTCTAAATTGCATTCAATGCAAGGTCATATTGTTTCATTCCAGTTTCATCCATTTGGAAATGACTTAAAGAAATGAGATAATCATAAAAGGAGCGTCCATAGACATCAACTTAAATTAAAACTGATCATGATAATTAATTCCTCACAAAAATGTTAAAATCTTCCAAAGCAGGACATTATTGTGCACAAAAAAACTCAACCCAAGATTCCTAGCATTTCCATCTATTCTTGAATTCATCTTCAAACTAACAACTCTGTCTACTCAAAAAACCTATTTATTTCGCAAAAGCCAGGCGTCATATTTCACAATGTAAAATGAATCAACAACTTTCGACTCACGGTCATCACTGAAGTCATCCACCAAAATTATCTCCTGGATGAGATGATCTGGACTCATTCGGAAGACACTGCATAAAAAAACACACACAAAATGTCTATCATCCCCATAACAACAAGGCTGATAGAGTTGAGGCTCACCATAAACCATGCATTCATTCTGATGTGGAAAAGGTCAAATGTTGGCAGCTTGGTCTGGGATTGTGACAGTTTTAAGTTACCAGTGATTCTGGTTTTTATGGTTCTAGACATTCCAATCTGAGCTAGCTAAGCTGAGACATCTCAAGGGAAGGATTTTTTTAAAATCATATAAATCTAAGACTACCATTTGCAAGTCACGAAGTAAGTCTACAGCTATCTTTAGCTGAGGATGAATGTGAATAAACTTTATTAAGATCAACACCACTAGTTAGTAGTCACTTTATCACCAAAGTAGGTCAAGATCAAGATGACCAATGATTGTGTTGATGTAAGTGGCAGACATCACACTATTCTAGTGCAAAAGTATCATTGGGCAAACGGTCTTTCTGAAATTGCCAAAGTGTTTGCATTCTCTAATTAATTGTGTACAGGTTCCCAATGAAAGAAGGACATATTTGTGTGTTGGCTGTCATGAAAAACTCCAGATCCCTGGACCAAACAATCAGATGACAATGTCAGTGTAGACATTGAATATGACTAAGACTGAGCATACTGGTAACAGCAGGTCAGATTATTCAACTTAAGATGGCAATGCAGCACTGGTCATCATTCTACATGCATGCTCATTCTATTTGAAGACATTTCTGAAATGGGATGCTGTTCCTTGTTAAATAGCCTACATGGCATTAAAGTTGATGAACATAATGCCTTACAATACACCATTCTTGCAAACATTTATACCGTATTCTACACTCCAGGCAGTTCTTAATGGTTCATAAATCATCAATCATTAGGCAAGTTAGAATGAACAGCGACTAGTTTCATAGAGGGTAAAACAATGAAAATCATACAACTTTCAACAGCCGCCATGCAAGCAAACCCTGAACTTGCTGACAGCAAGAAGAAGAAGCAATACACATAATAGACTGCATTAGGATTTCTGTCCATTCTTAATGTGGATTACAGGGTCAGACATCGCAGAGAGCAAAGATGACTAGAATTCAGTGCAAAATGATTTATCAGAAATCATCCATACTCAAAATTATTATTTTTAATTGAAAGTCCTTTGCACACAATATTTTTAAAATGTAATAGTCAGCAAGCTGCTAACCAAGACTAAATCTGTATCACTCTTTGTGTGATGTGGCTTACATGGTTAAAGCTGCACACAGAAGAGACATAAATGGAAAGTATGGATTCGCCATTGTCTACTGGAAAGGTCAGCATAAAAAGGACAAGACAGTACAGTAAACAGCCCATCTTTTCCCACACGTATAACCCACACTGCTGCAGGGCAGAGCCTGCAACAGGGAAGGAAAAAGAGACAGCCTAATCAATCCATTACAAAATTCTCCATCAACCGAGACAGGAGAGCTTCATTTGCCTTTTATTGCCTCTCCAGCCCTGTAACAGACATATTGGCCCTGATGGCAAAAACAGATCTTTGATCCTTCCACCATAACCCTCTTATGACCCTTGCATAAAATGAATAACCATGGTCTGGGCATGAATCTTTCCATCACAGGGTCTTCAAAGTAGAGAAGGTAGAGAAGGAGGTAGGGTAGAGGTGGAGAAGAGAGGAAACTGAAACTGAGACTGGGAGGGGAGGGGAGGGCAGGGGAGGGGAGGGGAGGGGAGGGGAGGGAGGGGAGGGGAGGGGAGGGAGGGAGGGAGGGGAGGGAGGGAGGGGGGAGGGGAGGAGTGGGAGGGGAGGGGAGGGGAGGGGAGGGGAGGGCAGGGGAGGGGAGGGGAGGGAGGGAGGGGAGGGGAGGGGAGGGGAGGGAGGGGAGGGGAGGGGAGGGAGGGAGGGGAGGGGAGGGGAGGGGAGGGCAGGGGAGGGCAGGGGAGGGGAGGGGGGAGGGGAGCAAATGAGAGAGAAGGAGACAAGGAAAAGAGAAAGAAAAAAACGCCACACAGCTGACAATTCAGGTGCACACATACTGTGCTATTTCTAGGACCCTCATGCTTGGTAAGCACTCAAGCCTGCAACCAGGTGTCATTTGCAAACAGGGCAAACTGCAGATGATCTAACCTGATCACAGTGCGTAGGAGAGTGGAACGTGCTTCGTTGTGGAAGGTGATGATGACAGATGTGGCAGGCAGATTGGCTGGCCACCGTCTTCGTCGACATCTGCAGCACAGAAATGATAAAACCCAAAATAATCAATGTATGGAATATTGCATTAATGCCCAGTTTCCAGTTTCTGTATCGGCAATGAATTGATGAAGCATTATTGAATAATTGTCCAACAAAATGCAATTGTGAAACTGCCTGTATGTGAGTGATATTGGTCACACATGCATCCATTTTTAGGCAGCACATCATCCTGTATGTGCAAAGGGCCCGTTCTACAGTGGCAGTCCGATGGCATTTAATGCTGTATGGGGATGCATTTGCCACAATGGTACAATTTCATATCTGAAGGCAAAAGAGGAGGTACCAGGAGGGGGAGAGGGAGGTGGGGGGGGGGGGGGGGGGGGCTGAGGTAGGGTGGTGGAGTGGTGGAAGGTTGCTTTTGAATTTCAGCCACTATAAAAGAATAATAAAAATGCAAAATTGCGAGCAGCCTCACACAGCAGCATCTGCACTGAAATCCACTCTTTCCCATACCCATGACTGTGTGTCGCTGCCTTGTAAGATCCACATAAGCAGTGGTGCAGGCTTGCATTTATGTGAGTGCAGTGCAGCAACAGATGGACTACAAAGTGACTCTAAAATTTCCTGATGACATTATATGCTATGTGGGCATACATTTAGCTCCCTGCCTTCAGGTGCTTCAGTGGTTCAAATCTGAGGAAGAGAGGAGGCCTGCTCCCAGAGCTGAGTGGGTGCGTGTGTATGTGTGTTGTGCACATGTGACTGGGTGTCTGTATGCTGGTGTGTGTGTGTGTGTGTGTGTGTGTGTGTGTGTGTGTGTGTGTGTGTGTGTGTGTGTGTGTTTGTATGTGTGTGATGGATGGGTGTAAGAGGAGGGACCAGAAAGTAAGCCTGTGCATGTGTGTGCATGCATGTACATGTGTGTGTGTGTGAGTGCACATATGCACACATCCCCATGCGCACTCATCTGGAACCTTCCTGCTAAATTTGACCTCACTTGCCATTACAAATGTGCATAATACATGGAACCATAATCATTCAACTACCAAATAGTAGTAGTGCTAGTAGTCCTCAAAGTAATTTGGCCAAACACTGCACACACATACACTTGCACGCACACTTGCATGCATGCACACATGCATGCACCTGCACATGCACACACACACACACACACACACACACACACACACACACACACACACACACACACACACTCACACACACACACACACACACACACTACACAAACACACACACACACACTCACACACACACACACTCGCACACACACACACTCACACACACACACACACACACACACACACACACTTACAGTTGATGCCTGGTGTCTGGAACCTCTCTGTTGGACTTGACGTTTTCACTGGCCATTTGATTGAACTTGTTCTTGGCGTAGCTGTCTTCTCCAGGTCGAAGCCTCTTCTTGTCAATGTAGGACTTCTCATCAAATTCCTGCCAGTCCACATCCATTGACTCATCCACTTCCGCTGCCCCCCCACCTTGGCCCCCTCCTCCATCCCCCTGATTGACTGAGGGGGGTCGGGGACGTTTTCGTAGTTTCAGAGGGGGTGTCAGAAGATTGCCCTTCTTGGGAGGTTCCCACACCCTGTTATCCATGATCTGGGGCTCCGGAGGTCCACCCCTCTCAACTGGGAACACCTTGGGCTGCACATGGGCCTCAGTGTCTGGGGAAGTCTGCAAGTAGACCATGGGCAAGGACTGTACAGCACTGACGGCTTGTGTCCCTGTAGGGCAGGGAATGATGTGTGATGATGTGTCACACAACCATAGTTCTTTCACTAACATTACAGGCACTGGTACTGCTGCTGCTACTTCAGTTTCTGATAGTGATTAGTGGTCCCTTAGCATCCACTCCCATACAGCAACTAACACTCCAACACAAGGACCATCACCACCTACACTCCCATACAGCAACTAACATTCCCACACAAGGACCATCACCACCTCCACTCCCATACAGCAACTAACACCCCCACACAAGGACCATCACCACCTACACTCCCATACAGCAACTAACACCCCCACACAAGGACCATCACCATCTCCACTCCCATACAGCAACTAACACCCCCACACAAGGACCATCACCACCTACACTCCCATACAGCAACTAATACCCCACACAAGGACCATCACCACCTACACTCCCATACAGCAACTAACACCCCCACACAAGGACCATCACCACCTACACTCCCATACAGCAACTAACACCCCCACACAAGGACCATCACCACCTACACTCCCATACAGCAACTAACACCCCCACACAAGGACCATCACCACCTACACTCCCATACAGCAACTAACACTCCCACACAAGGACCATCACCACCTCCACTCCCATACAGCAACTAACACCCCCACACAAGGACCATCACCACCTACACTCCCATACAGCAACTAACACCCCCACACAAGGACCATCACCACCTACACTCCCATACAGCAACTAACACCCCCACACAAGGACCATCACCACCTACACTCCCATACAGCAACTAACACCCCCACACAAGGACCATCACCACCTACACTCCCATACAGCAACTAACACCCCCACACAAGGACCATCACCACCTACACTCCCATACAGCAACTAACACCCCCACACAAGGACCATCACCACCTACACTCCCATACAGCAACTAACACCCCCACACAAGGACCATCACCACCTACACTCCCATACAGCAACTAACACCCCCACACAAGGACCATCACCATCTCCACTCCCATACAGCAACTAACACCCCCACACAAGGACCATCACCATCTCCACTCCCATACAGCAACTAACACCCTCACACAAGGACCATCACCACCTACACTCCCATACAGCAACTAACACTCCCACACAAGGACCATCACCACCTACACTCCCATACAGCAACTAACACCCCCACACAAGGACCATCACCATCTCCACTCCCATACAGCAACTAACACCCCCACACAAGGACCATCACCATCTCCACTCCCATACAGCAACTAACACCCCCACACAAGGACCATCACCACCTACACTCCCATACAGCAACTAACACTCCCACACAAGGACCATCACCACCTACACTCCCATACAGCAACTAACACCCCCACACAAGGACCATCACCATCTCCACTCCCATACAGCAACTAACACCCCCACACAAGGACCATCACCATCTCCACTCCCATACAGCAACTAACACCCCCACACAAGGACCATCACCACCTACACTCCCATACAGCAACTAACACCCCCACACAAGGACCATCACCACCTACACTCCCATACAGCAACTAACACCCCCACACAAGGACCATCACCATCTCCACTCCCATACAGCAACTAACACCCCCACACAAGGACCATCACCACCTACACTCCCATACAGCAACTAACACTCCCACACAAGGACCATCACCACCTACACTCCCATACAGCAACTAACACTCCCACACAAGGACCATCACCACCTACACTCCCATACAGCAACTAACACCCCCACACAAGGACCATCACCACCTACACTCCCATACAGCAACTAACACCCCCACACAAGGACCATCACCACCCCCACTCCCATACAGCAACTAACACTCCCACACAAGGACCATCACCACCTACACTCCCATACAGCAACTAACACCCCCACACAAGGACCATCACCACCTACACTCCCATACAGCAACTAACACCCCCACACAAGGACCATCACCACCTACACTCCCATACAGCAACTAATACCCCCACACAAGGACCATCACCACCTACACTCCCATACAGCAACTAACACCCCCACACAAGGACCATCACCACCTACACTCCCATACAGCAACTAACACCCCCACACAAGGACCATCACCATCTCCACTCCCATACAGCAACTAACACCCCCACACAAGGACCATCACCATCTCCACTCCCATACAGCAACTAACACCCTCACACAAGGACCATCACCACCTACACTCCCATACAGCAACTAACACTCCCACACAAGGACCATCACCACCTACACTCCCATACAGCAACTAACACCCCCACACAAGGACCATCACCATCTCCACTCCCATACAGCAACTAACACCCCCACACAAGGACCATCACCATCTCCACTCCCATACAGCAACTAACACCCCCACACAAGGACCATCACCACCTACACTCCCATACAGCAACTAACACCCCCACACAAGGACCATCACCACCTACACTCCCATACAGCAACTAACACCCCCACACAAGGACCATCACCATCTCCACTCCCATACAGCAACTAACACCCCCACACAAGGACCATCACCACCTACAGATGATGAAAATACATGCACAGGGCCTGTATTCACAACGGCGATTTATCTTTTTAACACTCGATTTATCCCCTAGCCCCGCGTTATCTTGATCGGTTAGATAAGGTACGCTCGTCAGAGGATCCTAGGTTGCGCTTTGCTATATATACTGGTTTCCAGCCAAGGGAGAGCGGAACAGGCAGTTGAAATCGTCTGAGTTTAGAGATAAATCGGAGTTAAAATAAATCGCCGTTGTGAATACGGGCCCAGAAGAACAAAAACCTATGTTTGTCATTTTCAGCAGTAACTCAAAATTTGCATGGTACCGAGTCTAACCTTGATTTTTCAGGCAAGGTCACTCGTGCTTGCAGAGATGGTAAGTGTGGAGCACATTCAAAGTTGAAAGAAAACAAAAAAGATTTATGTTATTCCTGAAGATGAGAATGCCTTGAGCCTGTTTCAAGCCTTTGTGATGACAATGCAGGAAAATTTTCTTTTCTGTTGGGCAACCTTTTATTTTGTTACAATGGTTTCATCACACTCACTTTGGGGGGGGGGTGGGGGGTAGGGGTGGGGGTGGGGTTGGGGGAGGCGCACAAAAACCCTTGATGAAATGAGTTGCACAAAAGCTGACATTCAGAGCACTTAAGTTAACATGTATGCATCTGGTGGAGACATGCAGATTTTCATGACCAGCTCTGACACATGTCCAGGATGCGTCTGTGGCACCTATTGCTGCTCACTCTGGTGCCCTTGACAAAATTAACGAGCCACGTCCTCCCAGAAAGTGGATGCAGGGTGTGCAAGACAATGGAAATGCAGAGACTTGCTCCGGTCTCTGCAGCGGCAAGTTGCTCAACCCAACCTTTCCCTCCCCTCAAAGCTCCACTCCAGCAAGCAGCCAGAATGAACTGGGTGGAAACAGTTGATTCAGGCCTAATGGCAGGTGTGCCCTGCATGCTGCTAATGCAGTGCAACATGCAGCCAGTGCACTTTGACTTGCACCCAGTGCACCCCAGTTGTACAGCCCATGTACTTCAACATGTAGCAATGTATTTTGGTGCGCAACTACTGCGCTCTGACGTGGGGCTAATGTACTCTCCATGACCATCTAACGCACTCCAATGTGCAGCCAATGCACTCAAATGCATATCTAGTGCACTCCCAGGTGCATCCAGTGCACTACAGTGTGCAATTGGCACACTCAGAGGCACAGCTAATGCATTCCAGTGTGTGTCTAATGCACTCCAGAGTGCATGTAATGCATTTCAGTGCACGAGTAATGCATGCCCACATGCACTCAATGCACTTATGTGCACAACTAATGCACAAATGTGCAGCTGATGGACGTGGTGACGCAGAAGACTAAGTGGGAAAAGTAACAAAGGTACGCAATTGAACTCCATGATGTTTTCCAAAGTGTTGATGGCAAGACTTGCCAAAGGCTCAGTGGGGACTTCAGAGTTGTGGCAGTGGTTGAGGTGAGAAATTAATGAATTAACTAATCAATTAAAAAAACCATGAATGAACATTCAAATCAAATGAGTAAATGAATCTAAGAGTTGTTCTCCCGAGTTCGTGACTGGATGGGGTGCTCTATTAAAGTTTCTTATAACCAGCTATTTTTTAGTTTTAGGCAAAGAAACATTGCATCAGGAGGCTGTACATATGTCCAAGAAACACCATGAGCAGTGGGATTTGATGAAAGTAAAGTTTGTGCATGTTAGAGTAATAAATAATGTAAAATTGCCGTCAAAATGGCGGCCAAAAAGTGGAACGGCTGACCCAACAACAAACTATCTGCAGCAAAGTAAGCCATTGGTGTTTAAAAATTCTGCTGTGAATCTGTTAATTAAAGTTTTATTTAGCTTTTCCCAGCAAGAAAACCGCAATGTCACAATAACTGTACGTGAAAATTGACTTCAAAGACAGGGTAACGCACGCTTCATGCAAGGTCAAAGTGGACTTGTTTTTTCTCAAGCCGCTTCCTCCCGAAAGCATTCAACACACACCGCTAGGTTTTAAAATCGAAAGTACTGATTCAATAGATCAAACTCATACAGAAAACATTAGCATTTTGTGTGCGATGTAAAAAAAAATTATTCAATAAAGTCACAGATGAAGCGTGCATTACCTTGATTTTAAATCTAAAACTGCAAACGTTAATCCGTTGTCTGTTTTTTTTTTAAGTACTACTGCTGCTGCTTTTTTGGTTACATTTTCTGATACTGTAATGACTAAGCTGTCCAAAAATGACATTAAGAATTGCTAAAGTGAATGTTTAAAATTTTGTCCATTTTCCTGGTTTTATTCAGGAACTCGGGAAAACAACTCCTAAACAAACCAAATATTGTATATATAAATAGATAACAAAGGAAGAGAGAAATGAAAAAACGAACATATAAATAAATGGATGCACAAATGAATGAATGAGCAAATGGTTATTTTGTAAAGATCAGGGAAGTGTCAAAGTGATCAGGCTCATTACCAAGTTTTCAAGTTTCAAGTTTAAGTTTGGGTGCCAGGCCCATAAAGGCAAGGCACAATTTATTCATTACCCTTGGGGGCATATAGAATATTAATAACAAAACCAACTATAACATACATAATTGGAAAAAACCCGGAAAAAAGAAATGAATAATGAGTAAAAATTGCATATGGAGGAAAAATGCAACTCAATACACGCAACATATGCATTGAAATTGTGGCTTAGAGTTAATCAGTTAATTTTTTACAAATAGTAATTAGGAATTCAACTAGTTTTGACAGTACCTTCTTCTTTCTGCTACCAAAGAGTTGCTTAAATTTTAAGCTATTTGGTCTTCTACAAAAGTAAGCTGACAAGAATTTACATCGCTCATCTGTGAAAAAATCACAAACACATAATGGTATTCATCCCCAATGTCGCTGGAAGCACATTTTGTACAAAGGCGCTCCGATCTTTGCACATTTAGAAAATGATTTGTTTGTACCCACCTATTTTAAAGAGTATTGCGCTTATCTGGCTACTAAGCTCTTTCTCTTTTTCCCTTTTTTTAAATCTATTTTTGTGGTGCAGACTGGTAACTTATTAAGTAGGCCCTAATTTATTTTCTGACAGGAACTGTCCCATAAAATTTTCATTAGACACGCTTTCATGTGTAACGGAACTTGTTGCCAACAAAAGAAGAAGACAGGGAATAAGGAGGGTGAGCAATGTGGTGCAATTAATGGAATCCAAAAGCCAGGAAGAGAGCGAGACTTATTTCATCAAGAAGAGGAAGAAATGAAGCGACGATGGCAATCAGCAAAAATTATTGAGATTAATTTCGGCAGAAGGAAGAATGGGGGGGGAGGGAGGGGGGGGGGGGGGGGGGGGAGGGGGGGGAGGGGGGGGAGGGGGTGGAGGGGGGGGAGGGGGGGGGAGGGGGGGGGGGGGAGAGATAATGAGGAAAAACAAATAATGAGAAACCAGAAATACAGGAACACCAGCTTCTGGAGGTAATAAGTTGTCCAGACTGGTAATAAACGAAACACAGGATGACCCTGTACTGAGAAAGAGAACGACTGTCCTGGTCCTTCTCCAAAATTCATACAGGACCCACACACTGTCTCCATTCTCATGTTGTCAATGACAGAGGACATCTCAAGGTCCAACACAACGTCTTGAAACTGCTTGCCTGCTTGGGCAAGTAGATAGGAAACTGCTTGCCTGCTTGGGCAAGTAGATAGGAAACTGCTTGCCTGCTTGGCCAAGTAGTTAGGAAACTGCTTGCCTGCTTGGGCAAGTAGATAGGAAACTGCTTGCCTGCTTGGCCAAGTAGTTAGGAAACTGCTTGCCTGCTTGGGCAAGTAGATCTATACTGCTTGCCTGCTTGGGCAAGTAGATAGAAAATTCACTTGATCGAAAGCAAAGTTCACTTGCTTGAAAAGTGTCTGCCTCACTACAGTTGTCACACTAGTCAAATAATATCAGTGTCTCTTAGTATTAATTTCAAGATGTGTTTAGCATTGAACATACATGTATATCATTGTGCAGGTCGAGCAAACTAAACTGGTTGTTCAGAGACTGCCTGCACAGCCGTCATTGTGCGTCTTCAAGCCGTTGTGTGCTTCAATTCTAAAATATATCAGAGCCAAACTTGGTTGCCCATTCGGGCAAGTATTGTGTCCACTTTTCCTTGCCCGAAGAGGGCTTTTGGTTGACCCAGGCAATTGGGCAATCGCGTTTGTTGGACTCGGCATCTTTCCCCTCCATGTCCAGGTCGCCAGGGCACGTAGGAACGTTGGTGACAGGGACTCAGACTGACGGGAAAGATTCTAGAAGATAAGACAGCCAGGGCAAAACGTGTGTAGGTAGGTATCCCTCCTTAGGTGACAACACTCATCAGAGACGCGAGCAAATCAGTGAACACTCCAACGCCCACTCGTTGCCTTGCCTGACTGGAGATGGGACACAGCTGGGGTGCGATCGATATCAGACTGCCGCAGAAATACTTCAGTTGAAAGAAAGATCGAAAGAGTCGATGAATGTAATTAAATAATTTAATTAACAAGCTGCTGCGAAGCTATTGATGAGTGAAAGGATTGAATGTGGATTGCGGGGACGGACGGTCAGATCGGACAGACGGACGGATATTAGAACAAACAGCAACGGTGTGGGTGGATAAATGGGTGGATAAATGGGTGGATAAATGGGCGGATTAATGAATGGATGGATTAATGAATGGATGGAAGAAAGAGCAGACGAATTGATGTTTGACTGCAGCAATGGAGAGAGAGAGAGAGAGAGAGAGAGAGAGAGAGAGAGAGAGAGAGAGAGAGAGAGAGAGAGAGATCTGAGTTGATTCATTATTGTTAGGCCGAGAGCCTATACAATCAATGAACCAACGTGGTTCGTGAGAGAGAGAGAGAGAGAGAGAGAGAGAGAGAGAGAGAGAGAGAGAGAGAGAGAGAGAGAGAGAGAGAGAGAGAGAGAGAGAGTTCAACATATAAATCCTGCTTCGGCAAAGACTATCAAACAAATAAACAAACAAACAAATCTGCATAAGTATCCACAGCGCAATAACATTTCTGTCCTTGTCATTTTAAAACACAAAGAACCGCCACATCATATCCCACTACAGGTGACGAGTAGCATTCTAAGCATGTTCACTGTTACCGCAAGCTCGAGCCCTAGTAAGTAGTATCGCAGCAGCTGGCCATGAGTTGCCTTGCCTACGTCTGATCTCTCTATGAACACCTGGGACGGGTGAATTGTGGGATTTTCAGGTGGACATAAATGTAGTGCAGTGCATGAGTAAACCATTAAACAATCGGCTGTCGATAACTATTGGAAAAATATGCCACAACATGGAGGAGAGAACATTACCAAGTAATCCTGCAACGATCCAGATATACGTTTATGAGCTCATGATGCAAGAGAATATTTCTGTGCCATTATCCCTCCAGGTTTACTGGAGGTCCTACAGACTTTATCTGTCTGTGTGTGTGTGTGTCTGTCCCGTCTCCACGGCCTATATCTCAAAAACTACTGGACGGATTTCCTTGAGATTTTGCACACTGACTGGAAGTTAGGTCCGATTCAATATTATCAAATTTTCAGAATCGAGGTTTGAAAAGAAAGTGACTTTTTTACATTTTGGTGTTTTAATGAAAACTATTCAACAGACTCCATTTTGCAAACTCTGTGACGTTATCATTTGACATCGAATAAAGTGACGTCATTTGCGAGGAGATTTTCGATCCTATATGCCAGAAGAATTTGAAATACCTGGGGAGGAATGGCGAAATTCCAACATGTGCAACGTCATCAATACCGTGAGGTCATTTGCGAGGACAGTTTATAGGAGAATTAATTTAGATAGATAGATATGTCCTCAGATGTCTTAGGCTGCGAGGCCTTTATCTGATCTTTTGATCAGTACTTATGGCTACTCACTCTCTCTCTGTCTCTCTCTCTCTCTCTCTCTCTCTCTCTCTCTGTCTCTCTCTCTCTCTCGATCTCTCTCGATCTCTCTCCCACCCACCCTCTTACTCTCATTCTCTCTTCCCTTCCTCCCCTTTTCCCAGCTCCCCTCCCCCCCTCTTTCTCTCACTCCCTCTCTCTCTCTCTCTCTCTCTCTCTCTCTCTCTCTCTCTCTCTCTCTCTGTGTCTGTCTCTCTCTGTTTCTCTCTCTGTCTCTCTCTCCCTCTCTCTCTCTCTCTCTCTCTCTCTCTCTCTCCCTCTCTCTCTCTCTCTCTCTCTCTCTCTTCCCACCCACCCTCTTACTCTCATTCTCTCTTCCCTTCCTCCCCTTTTCCAGCTTCCCCCCCTCTCCTCTCTCTCCACTCTCTCTCTATGTCTCTCCCTGTGTCTCTCTCTGTGTCTCTCCTGTGTCTCTCTCTGTGTCTCTCTCTGTGTCTCTCTCTCTGTCTCTCTCTCTCTCTCTCTCCCTCTCTCTCTCTCACTCTCTCTCTCACTCTCTCTCTCTCTCTCTCTCTCTCTCTCTCTCTCCCTCTCTCTCTCTCACTCTCTCTCTCTCTCTCTCTCTCTCTCTCTCTCTCTCTCCCACCCACCATCTTACTCTCATTCTCTCTTCCCTTCCTCCCCTTTTCCCAGCTCCCCTCCCACCCTCTCTCTGTCTCTCTCTCTGTCTCTCTGTCTCTCTCTCTCTATCTCTCTCTCTCTCTCTCTCTCTCTCTCTCTCTCTCTCTCTCTCTCTCTCTCTCTCTCTCTCTCTCTCTCTCTCTCTCTCTCTTACCACATTTGAATATTTTGCCTCAAGGGCTGAATGTAAGTAAGAAAGGCAATACTGCCTAATTCACTACCCTTGTAAAATAAAGTTCGTTCGTTCGTTCTGTCTGTCCTGACTTAAGCGCAACAACTTGGTACTGGTAGTCTGTTGGCTTGGCCTAATGGCAGTGAATCGATAATAAACTTGGCAGAAATAGACCTTAAGTAATTTCATGAACTATCATCCATTTTTATACAATTTACAGTGCAAAATATGAAGCGAGGGAGTTTACAGAAAAGAACGTTATAATTCCTTTACAAACACGTAGTAACGTCAGTTGCCAAATGAATGGCTCAGATGGTAAAGCGCTGGACAATTGTAACGTTAGGTCATGCGTGAACGGATTCGAATCCGCGCTGAAACTTTTTTCGAACCCGACCTGTTTTTTGTGTTTTTGTGTGTGTTTTTCCCCCCCTCTTTTCTCAACAGATTGCGGGTTTGAACCCAATTTTTTGTGTGTGCCAAAACCTGGAGGTTCAGCGCCAGCGGTTTTTATAATTAAAGCTATTGAAGCACAGAGGAGCGCGTAAGATAATTATGTGTACGCACTGTTCAGTTTCAGGCCTAGATAAGTAGATGCAGGCTGCGGTTAAAGTGTACAGCGGTTTGAGACTCAGCTAAGAGTGACGAGTTGCTAAAATAAAACCAACTCCTTTACTTTCATCCTTACAAGAAAGGTTATAAACCATTAAGTTCATAAAGCTATCTACATGGACGATGCTGTGTTGGCGTGGAATGAAAGCAGAGATCAACAGGAGTTTCAACGCATGGTGACTTAAAAGTTAAATAAAATCAGTACCATTTCTTGGGAAGACCCCACCATGCAAAACCGAGTCACCATCAATGTTCTTGTTGAAAAGGTCTACCGGCGCTTTTCAGAGTTTGTTACTAATTACAGGCAGGCTTTGTGCGCAATGTCTTTAATGGGTAAAGCATTAATCTAGCATCACTCTCACTGTGACAGATAATTATTGATGTGGCAGTCAGCTCCTTGATTGCCGCGACCACGCACCTCTAACGATGGCTGACATGCAATAAAAAAGGGAAAGTGCATTACGTGCAATCATGACTAGATGTAGACCACTCAAGTCGGCCCCCCAGGCCACACATGTGTCACTCTGCAATAAAATGAATGAAGACAAATTTATCGTTTCTAATTAAGAAGCGCCATTGTTGCAGTGCTCACGGCTATGTCATAAAACTGACGGTGTTACTGCATACAATCATCCTGAGCAAAAGTATATTCGTCTGTTTCTCAGAACATAGGCACGTCTAGAATGAAAAAGTAGGGGCACCAAAACCCAGATATCCACCGTCTTGACAGCTATAGGCTCCGTCGCCATCACGAGCTCTCCGCAAGGCAGTGAACCAGACTGTTAATGAGATGCACAGCAATGTATCTCGTTTGAAGCTAAACTAATTCTTATGGCTCCAGTGTCCTACTGCGGTTCGAGATCATCCATCACTGTCAAAACCGTGTGAGCAAATCGTGCGGACTCCACAAAATAAATGGAAAAACACGCTTGTGGGGAAAAGACCTGTATGAGCAACTCATTCACAATAGTGTAGGGCATAAAATGATGTTCCAGCAATTTCGTCACGCAGCAAATTTCTTGCAACGCAGTGAATGAGGCAGGCTTATGTTTAGGCTATCAGCCTCAACAGTTTCACAGAAAAGGCTTAAAAGGCGGCCTCACCGCAATAAGTACAGTGCCCTCGTACTTCAATGTGTTGCTATAACGTTTACCGCAGAGAGAATAAGAATAGCACTAGTATTAGGTACTTGCACTAACGTCACAAACGAGG
This sequence comes from Theodoxus fluviatilis, assembly GCA_034096865.1. Classification (NCBI taxonomy): domain Eukaryota; kingdom Metazoa; phylum Mollusca; class Gastropoda; order Cycloneritida; family Neritidae; genus Theodoxus; species Theodoxus fluviatilis. The sequence goes on along the minus strand of JAWQFJ010003333.1, from coordinate 54,719 downwards.
CTGACGAATACGCTCAGCTTTTTTCGCGCCGATTTAGGGGCACCTTACTTCGAAGCGTGGATCTCTGTGTTTATCATCGATAACCCACTCATATTAGGTACCACTGGAAAGCTCTTTAAATTTTCTACGTGAATATAATGTTTTCTTAAACCCTACATCCATTCTCAGTTAATTCTAGCAGTGCAAAGTAGGACCTATTGTGTTTGGCTTGTTAATTTTTTTCCGAGACAGACAACGTGCGTTTTGACGAAGGCTATATTTTATAAATATATTTATGTACATCCTCTGAAAAAATCGTGATTCTATTTTGTGGTACACACAAGTTACAGCTGCCCCAACTTTACCTTTTTTTACATTCATTCTCCGTTAATCCTAGCAGTGCAAAGTAGGACCTATTGTGTTTGGCTTATTAATTTTCTTCCGAGACAGACAACGTGCGTTTTGACGAAGGCTATATTTTATAAATAGATTTATGTACATTCTCTGAAAAAATCGTGATTCTATTCTGTGGTACTCACAAGTTACAGCTGCCCCAACTTTACCTTTTATTTCTGCTCTGTCAGTGCCGGAAGTTCGCCGTTCGCGTCTTCCGGTAGCTGACATCGTGAAAGCGTCATTGACGCCGGGAATTTCAAATCTCAACGGCATTAAATTGATCGGCGTTGCGCGGTTCACATGCGGATCTACTCAATCAAGGTTAGTTTAATCGAGCATATTTCAAAATTGATTCGGATTCTGATTGGAATGGTGGCACCTTCATGGTGATTTAACGTTTTTGTGATACTGTTGAACTCTGAATCGACACGCCTTCGACTTGGTGACTTTGGTCTTCGTCTTGGATAGACTTACACTCGAGTCGAGTTCGACGCTTCAGCTTTAAAGTTCAACCCTTTGGCATCATCGTCTTCGTCGCTCTTCGTCTTACTTTTAGACTTGGACTTTGAGAGGACAGTTCCAGTATTCGTCATGACTTCCCCGCTGCTCTTTCCCTCGTCTAGATGAAGCTAAGACTAAAATAAATCACCTGTTTATTTTTTCTTATCGTTTTTGTGCAAGTAAACCTGTTTTCCGTTCATCTTTGGTTTCTGTAGGCCGATTTCAAGTATTTAAATCATGATTCCCAGTCCTTAAAATATAGTGATTTTCACATTTTCTCTGTTCATCCTTGAATGGGGATGACAGTCACAATGCTACATTATGAATAACTTCAGAAGTGTTAAAGATCTCTGGGACTTTGTAGAGACATTTCGATATCAGTTGCAACAACCACCCAAAAATGGGTACATTTTACAGTTTTACTTTGGTACATCCAGAAATGCTACTCAGACATCAAACAATCAAAGAGAAAATATGCCAGTTTGAGAAGGGAAAACAAGTCTTTGAAGAGAAAAAAAGTAGGTGCCAAGCCACAGGAAGAATTGAGGAGAGAGAATAAAAGTTCAGGTTTCCAGTTCAACTGCTGAAGTATAGCCTTTGTGGGTTATTGTGCAGGAGAAAGTGATTCCTTTGACATCTTCATTGGTGTGCTTGATGTGATTCGTGACTTCATAACTCGTTCACTTGAAAGAGAAAAAAAAAGCCTACTCAAAAATCATTTGTGTACTTTTATTAGTTTTAATCTAACTTTTAGTCTAACTGACTTGTTGTGACTTGTGAGACATTGCATCCCTTGAAATTCTTGGGTGTGGATCTTGTACTTTTCTGATGTTTTCCCTGAACAAAAATATACTTCAAACCTTTTCATTACCATCATGCAGTGGGCTAATACCTGAGTTTTAAGATATGTTGCAGTGTACAGTTAGTATGCATTAAAGTCTTGACAATGTAAATCAGAGGAAAGCTATTTAATATTTGCCAGAGTGTCAAGAAACCAATATGATGTGTATCTCATAGATTATAGCATTGTACTGTATATGTAATTGCTTTTGTAAAAATTGCAATGGGCAGATGGCCTTTGCAAATCAAGTTCAATGCAGTGCAGTTCCCTGTTTTGAATTCTTTCTCATATAATTCCTGACATATATATTTTAAAGAGCTTTTCAGTGGTACATCAGTTGTTTTTAAACTTTCATTATTATGGCATTTTTATTTGAACAAATGACATGTAAGGTTAAGATGATTTCGTTACTGTATTTAATATGATGTAACATTTTTCAGCACCTCAGTTATTAAGCATAAATGTAATCTAATTATGACTTGTGTAATATCAGAATTACTCAAGCATTCAATTGTAATTTTTGGGGGAGTTTTAAAATAAAAATATCTGCGGCAATGGCACATTTTTTGGCAAATTGCTTAGAATATATCAAGTAATCATATCACGTATCATGCATAAAACGATGAATTTGTAGCTTTTGTAACAGTTTTAGCATAATTAATTATAGACTGGTTATACCAGTATAGAGTGAACTACTTCTCTTGAAAATTTCAAATTAATTGCATGTATCTTAACAAAGTTACAGACATTTTACTAGGTCAACCCCCAAAATTCGGTCACAGATTTTGGACCCAGTTCCTATATAAAATACCCCCCCTTTTTTCGTCACATTTCCGCTCATAACTTTATAACTAATTAAGATAGAGAGATAATTTTTATCCCTCCAGGTTTACTGGAGGTCCTACAGACTTTATCTGTCTGTCTGTCTGTGTGTGTGTGTGTCTGTCTGTCCCGTCTCCACGGCTTATATCTCAAAAACTACTGGACGGATTTCCTTGAGATTTTGCACACTAACTGGAAGTTAGATCCGATTGAATGTATCAAATTTTCAGAATCGAGGTTTGAAGAGAAAGTGGTTTTCTAAGGTCGTATAATCGAAGCACCTCTCTAAAAATTATTGAAATGACAATTGACGGAATAGCCAAATTTGACGTCATTAATAGCATGACGTCATTTGCAAGTACAATTTCGATCCTATATGCCAGGAGAAAAATTTCGAAACACCTGGGGAGGTAGGCAATTTGATGGAATGGCGAAATTCCAACATGTGCGACGTCATCAATAACGTGACGTCATTTGCGAGGACAGTTTATAGGAGAATTAATTTAGATAGATAGATATGTCCTCAGATGTCTTAGGCCGCGAGGCCTTTATCTGATCTTTTGATCAGTACTTATGGCTACTCTCACTCTCTCTGTGTCTCTCTCTCTGTCTCTGTCTCTGTCTCTGTCTCTGTCTCTGTCTCTCTCTCTCTCTCTCTCTCTCTCTCTCTCTCTCTCTCTCTCTCTCTCCCACCCACCCTCTTACTCTCATTCTCTCTTCCCTTCCTCCCCTTTTCCCAGCTCCCCTCCCCCCCTCTCTCCCCCCCTCTGTCTCTCACTCTGTCTCTCTCTCTCTCTGTCTCTCTCTGTCTCTCTCTCTGTCTCTCTCTGTCTCTCTCTGTCTCTCTCTCTGTCTCTCTGTCTCTCTGTCTCTCTCTCTCTCTCTCTCTCTCTCTCTCTTACCACATTTGAATAATTTGCCTCAAGGGCTGAATGTAAGTAAGAAAGGCAATACTGCCTAATTCACTACCCTTGTAAAATAAAGTTCGTTCGTTCGTTCTGTCTGTCCTGACTTAAGCGCAACAACTTGGTACTGGTAGTCTGTTGGCTTGGCCTAATGGCAGTGAATCGATAATAAAAAGGGGGGAAAACATTTCGTTTGTTTAGTGTGCGGTCTTATTAATGTATGGTCTTTGGTTCAGTCTCTTAACCCTGAGATGGGTTGTTGAGGCACCACTGATGACTTTCGGACAATCTTCCTCCATCGATCTCTATCCTCTGTGGCTCGCTGTGAGTCAGCAAAGGTCAAGCCTGTCCACTCTTTGATGTAGTATTCCCACCTCTTTCTCTGCCTGCCTCTCCTTCTCCCACCTGGTACGCGTACGGTACCTTGCAGGATGGTCTTGGCCAGCCCACTGCCTCTTGACACGTGACCGTACCACTTCAGCTTTCTGCTTTTCACGATTGAGAGCAGGTCTTCGTGCTGTCCAATTGCTCTCCTGACCCTGTTGCTGATTTCCTCATTCGTGACATGGTCTTTATATGAGATGTTCAAAATCTTGCGGTGGTTTACGGAAAAGAACGTTATAGATGCTTTAAAAACACTCAGCCATATCAGTTTTCAATGGCACATTTGGTAGAGCATTGAACTCTTGGTCATGCGTGCGCTGAAACTTTTTTCTCTCTCTTTTTTCGAGAGGTTGTGGGTTCAAACCCGACCTGGTTTTTTGTGGTTTTGTGTATGTGTGTTTTCCCCTCCTCTTTTCTCGAGAGGTTGCGGGTTCGAACCCGATCTTTTTTAAATAGTGCCAAAACCTGGAGGTTCAGCGCCAGCGGTTTTTATATCACTGTGTTTGTCACTTGAATCTCTTTAATTTGAGCCTAATTTGATTTCATTACATTGGGTTTGAAAATTTAGTGCAAGTACCTACTAGTATATGAGGCAGATGACAAGAGTTAGAGAGAGAGAAATGATAACTGTCTACTGGCCCAGGGTCATGAAGGAAGCCTATGAAGTAAAGCCAACCGCAGTGACATTAACACTGCTTGAAGTTGAGAAAACCAGCATAAACATAACCAATGCACAATTCTGTAATATCGTCTGCGTCTACATGGGCAAATCTGTCCTAATGAATTAACGCCCTGACTCTTCCTATCTAAAAGCCGTCAGACACAGTCTATTTTCTGCGTCCTCAGCCTGCGTCAGCCAACGGCATTGGAATGCACGATCCTTTTTTCTTT
>JAWQFJ010003333.1:12500-45000 GCA_034096865.1 Theodoxus fluviatilis | reverse complement strand
AGCGGCAGCCCGAGCGGAAAGTGGAAGCTGGATCCACGCCATCCCAATCCCGTCCCTGGGGCTCCATCTGGACCGTGAGACCATAAGAATAGCCGTGGCTCAGAGGGCAGGGACACCAGTCTGCGAACCCCACCAATGCAGATGTGGAAGATCTATGGACGCCCTTGGACATCACGCCCTCTCCTGTCGGCTAAGCGCCGGCCGTTTCCCACGCCACTCTGCTTTGAACGACGTGGTGAGACGTGCCCTCCAGAGCGCTGGAATACCATCTGTCCTGGAACCAACCGGGCTCGACAGAGGCGACGGCAAGCGTCCAGATGGGATGACCATCTTCCCCTTCTCAAACGGCCGAAGCTTGGTCTGGGATGTGACGTGCGTTGATTCTTTCGCTCCTAGTAACATCATTTCCAGCGCCCTGCAACCGTCATCTGCAGCAGAGGCAGCGGAAGGGGCGAAGAGGACTAAATACCGCATCCTGGCCGAACGACACCGCTTTGAGCCCCTCGCCTTCGAGACCACCGGAGTCTTCGGACCATCAACACTCAAGACCATCGAGGAAATTGGACGAAGACTGAAGGGAGAGACGGGCGAGCCACGGGAGACCATGTGGCTCAAACAACGAATCGGGATGGCTATCCTCCGAGGCAATGCCTTCTGTGTCCTTGCCTCATCCAGATCGCGAGATGACTGCGGAGAGAGACTGCGGGTTCCACAGGCCTAGGGCCAGTGACCACCGCACTTTTCACAGTGTAACTGCTCCACACTGTTCGTGTTTATTTATTCGGTCATCTGCAACACGACGGCTGCCCTGTGATCCCAGAACTCTTTGACAGAACCCTTTCTAGCGTTCCTTTCGCCATTCGACTGCTGCTCAAACTTTCGATTGTACGCGTTTCGACTGCAGCTCAAACTTTGATTGTACGCGTTTTCGGTGTTATAACCATCTAACCATTCTCTACTGCATCTGTCCAATCATTGATACGAGTGCCAATGATCGCCCCACTTGCCTTACACGTTAACTTGGTTTGTGTCCTATGTCTGTCCGTTTTTTTCCTATTTGTACGGAGGAAATGCAATAATAATTGCCTCCATAACTTTTGTAAATTTTATTTTCTCTGAAAAGATTGATAGAGCTGATCAACAAGGTGTGCTCTCCCACATTAACTATGCTCTAGAACATACATCTTGCAATGGTATAATTTTTTCCTTCTGTTTCTCAAATAGGGAAGAATACTTGAAAAGGATACATACTTAGAGCTGTCATGTAGACTTGGAAATAAGTCATGGAAAACCTCTCATAAATTGTGATAGATGAGGACAGGCTGATAGGTTGATTACAAATAGCTGGAGGGAAGGGACTGAGAGCTGAGCAGATGAGTTATGTATTCTCCTTGCTTTTTCAATGGAAAGGCAGCCATTTGGCTTCATTGTTGCTAAAATGGTCTTACGCATCTCAACAGAAAGTGAACTTTAGTGAGTTTAATTATTTAGTGCTTTACTCTTCAGCAAGGGAAATAATCCATGCATCTCTTTGAACATGTATGTGTGTGTATCTCTTATGTGCTAATTTGTGGGTTGTTAGACACATTAATGTATATTTTGTGTTTCAAGAAACACTAGTTTGTAGCTGAATATTAATTTACCCATCCCTGCCCTTTCATCCTTCCCTCATCCTGTCTTCCTATTTCTGTCTTCCTATCCCTCATTGTCTGACCTTTGTGTCTGCCTGCATGTGCCCTCACCTGTCCTGTGTGTGTGTGTGTGTGTATGTGTGTGTGTGTGTGTGTGTGTGTATGTGTGTGTGTGCATGCGTGTGTGTGTCTGTGTGTAAGACTGAGCCTTCCAGTCCATTGTTTTTCTGTTCCTCTCATATATTTTTGGTCTGTCTGTCTGTCTGTCTGTCTCTCTGACTCTCTCTCTCTCTCTCTCTCTCTCTCTCTCTCTCTCTCTCTCTCTCTCTCTCTCTCTCTCTCTCTCTCTCTCTCTCGTGTATGCACAAACAGCAAACTGTCTTGAAAAAACATTGTCCTCTTTAGGCAGACAGCCCCAGTAGTGACCACACTAGACAAGTCATTTTCCCAGTGATGGGCTTTTGTCCCAACTGCACACATACATGGCAAGGACAGGCTTTTGTCCCAACTGCACACATACATGGCAAGGACAGGCTTTTGTCCCAACTGCACACATACATGGCAAGGACAGGCTTTTGTCCCAACTGCACACATACATGGCAAGGACAGCCCCTCCACTCCAGTCACCAGCTTGCACAAAATGTCAAAGGCTGCTTAACATGGAAATGAGTCAACTTTGTCTTGTCTATCATAGTATCAGTGCACAGTGGCAACATATTCCCCAGGCCGTCTAATCACTGCACATCCAACTGTCTGTATCTATAGGATACTTAGTTCTGATATGCTTGCATTACGACAAAAAGGGGATGCAAAATCACACCAATCATTTCTAAATCCCACTGTACTTCTTCTCATCAGGAAAAGCTACATATCATTTGAATTGCAGAAGTAAAAATTCTAACAATAATCCTTCCAGATGATATGGAGAATTCATGAAATACATTGTCCTTCAAAATGTTTCAGTTTCCTCAAGCTTTTTTTTCTCCTATCCTTGCCAGACACGAATCAAGTCACACCATGACCAAATTCATGGATGCTGTCTGCTAAGATTTTCACTGAAAAGGAAGGAGTTTCAAGCAAGGGAAGGGAGATGCAGAGGATGGTACAGGCAGCATCTGACAAACCAAACACCAGTCTACCATCCTCCCTGGAAGAGATGTGACCTGGGAAACAGGCATGATAAAACACCTTTTGGCGGCACTTGAGAAAAGTCACATGTGTATAAGAAGACTGAGTGGGTGAGAGTAGGAGGGGATGGGTTTTGACTTGAAGTTCAGGCACTTCCAGCTAGATACCCTACTATCTCTCAGATGGAAGTGCTTGCAATAAAGCTTTGGTAGCCGACTTTAGAAGCTAAGAAGAGTGTGGGTGGGAGAGACCTGGAGAAGAGGAGTGAAAGAGAGGGGATTTGAAGATGAGTGGGTGAGTTGGGGGGGGGGGGGGGGGGAGGAGGGGGGGGGGGGGGGGATGTGGCAGCCACATCTGCCTACATGCAGAGCTTATCAGATATCCTCCTGTGGTCTTCTTCCACCTGGCTCCAGGTAGAAAGTACTGGGCTGGCCTACTATACAGGTAGTGTGGCTTATCAAAGCAGTTAGGTCCCCTGGCCAGCCCACACAGAGATAACACAAGGAGGCAGTCCAAGAGGACTGGAAGCCACGTGGACTTGTAGGAGAGCCCATTTTTGAATGATAGATTCTCTTAATAAATCCTGGAGACAGGCATTGTTCTGAGGACATTTTTGTGTGGGGTGGTTGTGGTCGAATCCTTGACAAAATACATAAAAAGCATACAGCATTACAGATAACGACTACAATTGCAAAACCCTTGCCTCAGAAAGAAAATGCTACTCACTGCGTAGCTTTTAGCTGCTGTCCCGCAGCCTTACAGATCTACATTATTTATCTCAAACAAAGCCAATGGGAAAAAAATCAAATTATCTACATACTTTTCTATTTGTTGTAATTACAGTGCTTTCCTGTTGCAATCAGCTTTAGTCTCTAACTGTACAAAAGTTATCACCATTTCTTTTTCTTTAAACATGTGTCTATCATTTAATTACTGATAAGATAAAGCTGCTTGAGTACACTAAGTTTACAAATTATTTGTGCAGACGTACAATGCTCTACCTATAATCAATCACAGTGGGCTAAAGCAGAGAGTGGGGAGATGTGACCTTCCAATGTGCAAAACCACTCCCCAATTCAAAACAAAATCATTATTAAAAGAAAAAAGAAAAGAAAAGAAAAACAACATACACACATGCACCCCCCAAAAATAAACCCTACATAAAACTTACTACATTTTCACGTCCTGGATTGCCAGCTTTTAAAAAAGGAATCACAGCTAGGATGAACAAGGTAAGAGTTGTGTCACTCCTGTTGAGAAGGCCCTACAAAGGAAGCCCCCACCAGCCATCATTTGCATTCAGCATCCTCTGGGTCTCAGGGGTGGCCTCTGGATAAACTGACACCTCCCACCACACTGCTGTCTGCATTAGCATTGACAGCAGTGTGAAAACAGGTGCACATGTTCTCTCTCTCTGCCAGCCTCAGGCAACAGGCTTTGATGACAGGGAACCTCAATGAATGGAGAAAGCAGCGGATGCATGAATCATCAGGCGGTTGTCCTATGGCTTCCTCTTCATAAGGCTCCAATCCATCATGATGTGTGGGAAAAGGACAGAGACCAGATAGCATTTGTGACCATGCATGAGAATCAGGCTAAAGGGTTGCAAATGATAATATGAGATTTTTTTACAACACAAAATCAATTGGTTCTTCAATCAAAATCCAGAGATGACAGGATGCCTAGAGCAAATAGAATTGACTTTTGACCTTTGTGTGAAGCTCCCAAAAACAGTACATTACATAACCCTCCAATGACTTTCCCAGAGTATTCCAATGAGTTTAGCCTAGTTTATCATCCATGGTCAATATTTTCTTCACTGCCTTTGTCTATGCTACTTTTTGTTATCTATGAGTGGCAAAGTGTGGCAAGTTAATAAATTAGTATTCAAAGCTAAAAAGGTGTGTGTGTGTGTGTGTGTGTGTGTGTGTGTGTGTGTGTGTGTGTGTGTGTGTGTGTGTGTGTGTGTGTGTGTGTGTGTGTAGGATGGAGAGCAGGGGTTGTTTACAGGAAAAAGCCACTGTACAATGAGATAGATCTACCATAATGTTAACTGTAGGCAGCTAAAAGTGGCACACCTGTGCATTAAAGAGCTAGGTCAAGATAGTTTTGTCATTTTCCTTGTCTCTCAGATATTTGGTCAGCTTTACTTATTCAGTGGCCATTTATTTGGAGAGAAGAAAAAAGAAAGAAAAAAACAAATTTGTTGAAGAGTACTCTAGACCGAATGACCACAGTTTTAAAAAAATCATACATATAAATCAACAGGAGTCTGGAGCTCAAGATTTAATCTTAAAATCTCATATGTCATCAGTCCAGGACCGCCTACCACACTGTTCAGTCATTCAGCCACTATCGATCATGCTTCTCCAATCAACACATGATCTTTAATATGAAAATCTTCTGAAAATGCCTATGCCTATCTGATAGCACCTCTGGTTTCCTGCTACTGCTGTTAGCACTGAAAACAAACAAACAAGCTAAACTTAATCATGCTTCATTAGCTTTGCCCTACAGCATTCAAGCAGAAAGCTTATGTTCTGATGCTGCAGTCTCCTCATAACTCAGATGATGCAGCTCTGCACAACAGAACCAATGAAAGCTTTTGAACTGCCAATGGACTGCTTCAAAAGTGGTGGTCAGGGCAGACATTAAGCATGGGATGCATCTTCTCGGCCACAAGTGCACTTCTTACATCTCAAGGTATTTATTATTCAACCTCACATTTCCATGGTTAATTAGTTTTTCTTCCAGAAAAGTTTATATTATTATTGATGAAAGCGATAAATCAGTCCGAGCATAAAGCAAGCTTGCTATAACTGAGCTCTGTAAAGAGAGGCCAAATGCAGTAAATTATTCATTGACCACTGACATTCCTTCGGGGCAGACATATCAATAAGGACTCCCTCTGAGATCTGATGTCGATGCATGAAGCTCAGTAGTATGGTAATGACTTCCTTCTCCCCCACAACACTTTTCTTATGCTGCATCTAGTGCCCTACAATCATGGGTAGGGAGGCATTTCAGCAAGTTGTGATTCCCTAAGAAATTCCCGTCTGAATTTTATCTATAAAATAATTCCATAAAATGGAAAAATTTCTGTTTCTGCTTCATTCACAGAGATATTGATCTTCAGCAAACACAACGCTCTGTCTAATATTTCTATACAGCAGGAAGTATTGATCACACAAACTAGTATTTATGTATTTGCTGATACAGTCACTAGCTATTTCTTGTAAACTACTATTTGAGCTAAGTTGATGTTTCTCATTATCACAAAGGTTTGCTACTGATGTTGACTGAGCCAAGATCAAAATCCCTGAAATACAGATTAACACCACAGATATACTAATGAAGTCTTGATAATGAACATGCATAGCAATGAAAATTATACTTGTTTGTCATGAAGAAATAATACTTTGAAAAGTTTGATTTGGTAAATCTAGTTTCTACCTAAAATAGCAACATTCTATGCCAGGTTTGGAAAGCTGAGGAAAACCTAAATTCCTTTTTTATAACATTTTGGGGATATTGCAATGACAGACAAAACACTTTCCAATGGCTTTGTAGTAAAAGACATGGCACTGCAAAGATGCCAGAAAAGAGGAAGGTTATGGCGTGTTCACACTTGACATAAGACAAAAGGAGTCAATATTCCCTCAGACCCAAGCTTTGGTGTTTACTGTTGGTTAGGCAGCAGGAACACCCCCCTGCTGAACAAACAAGCAGAACAGAGAGTACCTGCCTCTGGGTTTAATAAGTGGAGGTAGCAGCAGGCTATTTCAGACAAGCAAACATTTGTCGTTTTCCTGTCAGTGTTGTGAGAATTAGCCAGCTACCTGGCAGGGACAATGGCATGGATTGTGAAGACACAGAGAGAATCTGAAGAAAATGCACTGTGGTGCATTAAAAAAACACACAAACTTCCTCATAATCTACATCCCTGGGCCTCCTGCAAGACATATGTTGGAGAAAGACTTAAACTGGGTGAAGTGCTTTTCTGGAGACAACTAGGACAGTGGTACAGGCCTGAAGAGGGCCCAGCCTGGAGGCAACACAATCTGGGTTGTGATTCAGTGTTTGTCCTGTACTACTGTACCCTCAATCTAGTGGTTTGCACTGCCCCCTAACTAGCCTCATGAAGACTTGTAACCCAGCAGGAAAAGAGGGAGTGCACGGCAACAGAGGAGAATTTGGAAGGAAAATTGTATGGAAAGTGAGAACACAAAGTGAGAACAGAAAGTGAGAACAGAAAGGGAGAACAAAAAGAAGGCAGAAAAAAAGAAGGCAGAAAAAAGGAAGTACAGTACGTCAGTATCTGAATAAGCAAGGAAAAAATAAAAGTCCCTACTACTAGCACTACATACACAATTTTGATGAAGAAATACAGGTAAAAAGCATGGGCAGCAGAGGTGAAAAGCACACTAATCACAAGGGAAAGAGTTTGAAAAAGTGGAGGCGTATATATACATCAGAAGGAAGAGCAGGAGAAGCATGCAAAGAATCATGAGAAGGAGAAGCAAAAGAAGTAAACAATTACATACAGAAGCAGGAGACAGATATGGGGAAGAAAGACATGCAGAATGAAAATGGATTGCAAAAGAGAGATAGCAACATGAGGAAAGGTAGGCAGAGAACAAAGAGGCATGAGAAGCATCGAAGGATTCAAAGTAGGAGGAGGAACAGGTGCAGGTGCAGGTAGTGAAGAGGAGGCAGGAGGATGAGGAAAGGCAGGAATGAGATAAAGTACAAGACAAAAAACAAACATTCAAATGAAGACCAGGAGGAGAAAGTATATAAGAACAAGACCATATGACCCCACAGCTAACAAGGAGAACAGTGATAGAGTTAGTAGTCCCATATAATGCACACATACATAATTATAGGCATACAAGATGAGAAATGGCTACATATTTACTTTGGCGGTGACAGGGTGAAAGAAAGAAGGAATGAAAGAAAGGTAGACAGAAACTACAAAAAATGAACGAAAGAAAGAAAAAGTAAAGAAAAATTACACAGAGAGAGAGGGGGGGGGGGGGGAGGTTGGGAGAGAGAGAGAGAGAGAGAGAGTAAGAGAGAGAGAGAGAGAGAGAGAGAGAGAGAGAGAGAGAGAGAGAGAGAGAGAGAGAGAGAGAGAGAGAGAGAGAGAGAGAGAATCATTAAAAAGATAAAGAATAAATCACTCACATTCGACACACAGGAAATGAGCGTAATATCCACTCCCCCACCCATCCCCCTCCCTATGTCCCAGAACAATGTGTGAGAAACGTGTGTTATAAGGCACCACTCCCACTTTTAGTAACTTTACGCGTGTGTAGCCACTCTTCAACTCATCAACTGTACCGAAACAGTCAACCGTTGTGCCTATCATGGGGCGTCAGCTCGCTCGTCACTTGTTCCTCTGCCACGAAGCCGAAGGTGGCTCATGTTTCCATACATCCAAGAGGAAACGTCATCAACGTCGGAGGGACCGACGCGCCCGTGTAATTCTGACGTCTTTACGAGTGCCCACTCGCCCAGACCCATAGGTCTTCGACATTATAGTGTCCACAAAGGCAGCGAATAATTTCTATCCCCCAAAGGCAAACCGACGAGAAAAGCCAAGCAAGACAGATCGGTCTCTCCTCATGACGTGTCCGAGGGGCATTCGTACTGAAAGATAGGGAACGATAGCGAAAACGTGTCTCGGCCGATTATCCTGGGCTGAGACCCGCTGACCATGCAGTGACTGAGAAGAGCAGCTAACCACTGAACGGAACAAGACGGAGAGTGCACGAGACACACCTCAGCACAAGCTCACAGGGAAAATAGCTCAAATGTGAAAACATGTCACTTACCTGATCATGGCTGAACTTGTAGGCATAATACACAATCCCCACGAGCCAGATGCTGGCTAGCAGCAAGAGCAGTCGAAACTTTCGCCGCACCATGGACCTCTCGCGTGCACCTGCAACATCCACATCCCCCCCACTGAATTTCAACCAATGAAAATTCGGCAGATATTCTGCCCGCGTGACAACAACAATAATGTCGCTGCGTTGATCTGATAAGAGATAGCAGGCAGGTCGAGTCGATATGCTCCTTTTCTTTGCCTCGTGTTTCGATGGCCCGGTAGAACTTTCATTACTTGCCGGATCGATGAGTTTATCGCGACCGCTGGTTTGACATGTGTTGCTCGGCAATAAAATAATGACTGATGATTTGCTCGCACAGATAGAGAGAGAGAGAGAGAGAGAGAGAGAGAGAGAGAGAGAGAGAGAGAGAGAGAGAGAGAGAGGGGTGAGTGGTACCCAATCACTGCAGATCACCGTTGATCGTGGTTAAGACATAAACTGAGGACGAAGGTGTCCTTCCCGACACCAAAAGCTCACAAGATTAGTGACGAAGTTGGTCAAAATTGCAGTAGTGGCCGGTGACGTAAACGACGTAACGGGCATCGCGCGTCACACGAAACATCAAATGTAATGATTTATATCATGCTGAACAATGAGGAATCAATCGCCATTCAAGGATCCATAAAAAAAATTCAATCATCCCACAAGATGAATGTTTACGATTGGTAAAAAAAGGGAAGATTATCCTGGCCCACATGTAAATGTAAAGTGTGGACAAAAAACTTGAGACAAGTCTCAAGTTCTTTGGTATGGATCACCCCGACTTTTAGATTTTTAACTAAATCTTTACGTACACATCGCAGAATGTGCATATACTCTTCGTTCCTTCCCTACCACCAGCAAGAATCCATTCCCTCGCTCCGCCCAAACTCTACCCTCAGGCGTGAGAACTGGGTATTTTGAATGAAAAAATAGCTCAACAACCGTGTGGGTGAACAATTTTTTTAATGTTCGTGTCTTTCCTAAGTAGTTCTTTTTAACTTAATCGCTGCCAAAATCTCTTCGAGGAGGGGGTGGGGGGTGGAGGTGGGGTGAGGGGGTGGGAGAGAGAGAGAGAGAGAGAGAGAGGGGGGGGGGGGGGGGGGCAGGCAGGCAGGGAAAAAGACAGACAGGCAGACAAATAGGCGGACAGAGACAGAGAGGCAGGCAGGCTGGCAGGCAGGCTGGCAGGAGGGCTGACAGCCGGACCCGCTCGAATCACAATACGCTGTACATATATTATTTCGGTAAATGTATAGTGCTGTCCACACACTCTCCGTCATCGTTGCCACATTGAAAACGGACAGGCAGGCAGGCAGAAGAAAGGCAGGCAGGCTGGCGGGCAGACGGAGACAGACAGATGGACGGACGGGCACAGCTAAGAAGCACGGAAACAGAGAGAGAACGAACGAACGAACGAACTTTATTTTACAAGGGTAGTGAATTAGGCAGTATTGCCTTTCTTACATTCAGCCCTTGAGGCAAAATATTCAAATGTGGTAAGAAAGAGAGAGAGAGAGAGAGAGGAGAGAGAGAGAGAGAGAGAGAGAGAGAGAGGAGAAGAGAGAGAGAGAGAGAGAGAGAGAGAGAGGGGGGGGGGGAGCTGGGGAAAGGGGAGGAAGGGAAGAGAGAATGAGAGTAAGAGAGTGGGTGGGTTAGAGAGAAAGAGAGAGAGAGAGAGAGAGAGAGAGAGAGAGAAGAGAGAGAGAGAGAGAGAGAGAGAGAGAGAGAGTGGGATGGGGTGGGGTGGGGTGGGGTGGGATAGAGTGATTGCGATAACGAAAGGAAAGTTCTTGCCGCGCTAAATAATGAAAACAGAAAACTGCACAGTTAATGCAAAACCACTTTTCGCCACGGAGCAAAGAAGTAAAAGAAGTGCAAACAAAATAGCTTTGTACAATGTGGAAGCAAATAAGTTAATAATTGAACTTAGAAGAAAACAGAATCTAAAGAAATATGGGCAGCGCTTATTTTCAATTGCAGGTGCATTTCTGTGGAACGACATTCCTATACCCATGAGATGATGTGGCTGCACATCTTTCAGAAAGCAGCTGAAGTCACTACTTTTCTCCAGAACTGATGCGCTTTGAGCACCCCAGCGAGGTGGAGACCAGTGCATTAAAAATGTGCATACATGCATGTTCGCTTGAGAAGTTTTTAATTTCCAAATGTACAGCTCTGTTCCCTCCCCTATCCCCCTCCCCCTTCCGTCAACCTTTTGCCAAGTACAATTGAACAACACGGATTATGTCTCCCTCCCTCCCCCCCTCCCTACCTTTTCTCCTCAATAGCACAACGTCCTTATCTGCCATCCTTCTTTCCATTTCTCCGTTCCCAAAGTGTTTGACTTCGCTAGTGAAACAAACGCGCGAGGGTGCATACGCTCGTACACACTCAAAAACACACACACACATACAATCATGCACGCAAATGCACACGCGCACGCACAGGCACGCACTCGAGTACGTTACCCATTTTGTGTCCCCCTGTAGGTTCGAGTTAAGAACTTACCCACACCGTTTCCCTACGTGATTCGTAAGAGGCGAATAATTAGGGACACCGTGACGATTTGCACTTACTTGGAACTCTTCTGGTGATATCTTGCTTGGCCTTATATAGCCTACAAAGGCTGATAGGCCGTAAAACTCCATCCATCCATTCCATCTCTTCGAAAGTTTTCCCTAGAGAGCTTAATTGCCCCGCCTCAATGACCAAAACAAACAAACAAACAAACAAACACAACCTTCGTCGCATTCTGTTTTTAAAAAAGAAGTTACTCACTCGAGGCATATCCCCACTCTACAAATAGTTATGCTCGGCTGCGCTCGGACTACTGGCGGTGACGCGTTCCACTCAATTTGCAATCGTGCGGAAATTCCTCCTTCTGGCTCAGAAAATTCAGGTCAGATACCAAATGAACACTTACAAGCTCTTCATTAAAACAACTTGCCCGTGCATTATTTACAACAACAACAACAATAGGCACAAAACTGCAATTATCATAATCCAAGGACTACTTCTCTAGAGTACTTGTCATAATCATAATTCCGAAGTTGTTCAACGCAGTACTTGTTGTCATCGGTCCGAGTCAGTTTGAAGTTTTAAACTGAGATGAGATCATTGCCTCCAGCAAGAGTAACATTGTGTAACATACGGCCGGGGCCGCTGAATGTCCCATCATCAACTGGAACCCCTGGCTGCTGGGCTTTCAGGGGCCTATTCCATGCAGTAGTTCAGCCAAGGGCGGCCCCAAGCAGCCAGAGAGACCACCGGGGACATCAGGACAGGGTCAGATCATTCAGATCCATCCCGAACACATAGCCATGCAAGTATGCTTTTGAAAAAGGAAAGATAAATGATTTTACAAAAGAAATGGCAAAGGCGCCGAAACGTGTCGGCCTTTCATAGAGAAAAGGAGGCTTCCTCTTTGTTCTGTCCGTTTTATCTTTCTCAGTAAAAGTCCTAGGACTGCTTATGCTGGATCACGCGCTAACTCTGCCGTAGAGGAAGTCCTCTCTTCGTCGTATCATCACACTAGAGAGCACACTAAGAGCACACTAGAGAGCACACTAGATAGCACACTGAGAGCACACTAGAGAGCACACTGAGAGCACACTAGAGAGCACACTAGAGAGCACATTGAGAGCACACCTAGAGCACACTGAGAGCACACTAGAGAGCACACTGAGAGCACACTAGAGAGCACACTGAGAGCACACTAGAGAGCACACTAGAAAGCACACTGAGAGCACACTACAGAGCACACTGAGAGCACACTGAGAGCACACTGAGAGCGCAATAGAGAGCACACTAGAGAGCACACTGAGAGCACACTAGAGAGCACACTAGAGAGCACACTGAGAGCACACTAGAGAGCATACTGAGAGCACACTGAGAGCACACTAGAGAGCACACTAGAGAGCACACTGAGAGCACACTAGAGAGCACACTAGAGAGCACACTGAGAGCACACTGAGAGCACACTAGAGAGCACACTGAGAGCACACTAGAGAGCACACTAGAGAGCACACTAGAGAGCACACTAGAGAGCACACTAGAGAGCACACTAGAGAGCACACTGAGAGCACACTGAGAGCACACTAGAGAGCACACTGAGAGCACACTAGAGAGCACACTGAGAGCACACTAGAGAGCACACTAGAGAGCACACTAGAGAGCACACTAGAGAGCACACTGAGAGCACACTGAGAGCACACTGAGAGCACACTGAGAGCACACTAGAGAGCACACTGAGAGCACACTGAGAGCACACTAGAGAGCACACTGAGAGCACACTAGAGAGCACACTAAAGAGCACACTAGAGAGCACACTGAGAGCACACTGAGAGCACACTAGAGAGCACACTGAGAGCACACTGAGAGCACACTAGAGAGCACACTAGAGAGCACACTGAGAGCACACTAGAGAGCACACTAGAGAGCACACTGAGAGCACACTGAGAGCACACTAGAGAGCACCCTGAGAGCATACTGAGAGCATACTGAGAGCACACTGAGAGCACACTAGAGAGCACACTAGAGAGCACACTGAGAGCACACTAGAGAGCACACTAGAGAGCACACTAGAGAGCACACTGAGAGCACACTGAGAGCGCAAACCTCCGCCAAGGAAGCCGCAATTTATCTTCCATGACCTGTATAATTCAGGCAAGATGTTCTACTAGCCAGGTCCAATGCTAGGAAGTTTCGTTCATTGTATCATCTCCAAGCGGTCTCTGAGTGTGGAACGCACACGCCGATGGAATGAATAGTTTGACGTTATAAGCTTCACGATGCACGATAAAATCTATCCTTCTGAATCCAAATCCAAAACGAGATAACAGATAACCTCCAAAATTTAATGGATTGTTCCTGGGTAAACCCTGACCTTCCATCAAATTTCATCAGAATTCGTTTCTAACTTTTGAGTTATTTTGCCAGTTAACAAACGAACGAAAGAACCGTGGGAAAAATAACCTCCTTGGCAGAGGTAATAATATCATAACCTATCCTAACCTAACCTAACCTAACCTAACCTCACCTAACCTAACCTAACCTAACCTCACCTCACCTCACCTCACCTCACCTAACCTAACCTAACCTAACCTAACCTAACCTAACCTAACCTAACCTAACCTAACCTCACCTCACCTAACCTAACCTAACCTAACCTAACCTAACCTAACCTAACCTAACCTAACCTAACCTAACCTAACCTAACCTAACCTAACCTAACCTAACCTAACCTAACCTAACCTAACCTAAAATAAACTTTATTCGTCTAAAATATGGAAATCAAAGTTACAGTTCACTGGCATTAGGTAAATGGCTACGCACAACAGAAACTTCGCAATGCAAGACAAAAAGTGACAAACAAGGAGTTATGTAAAAAGAACGAAGGCAAATGATTGCATTCCCATAAGTAACAGCTATCAGGTAAGTTTTGCTTCCACGTTGGCATGTTACACCTGGCTGTACAAGCTGGAGCGCATTTCCCACAAATGCGTGGCAAGATGTATCATTGTAATAGAAATCCATATTCTATTGACTTTCAGCTATCAAGTCACTCGTTTCCAAGTTGACGCGTTACATCTGCTTGCACAAGCTAGAGCTCATCATTTCTATGCAAAAGTAGCAAAACATATTATCCCTCCAGGTTTACTGGAGGTCCTCACAGCTTTGTGTGTGTGTGTGTGTGTGTGTGTGTGTGTGTGTGTGTGTGTGTGTGTGTGTGTGTGTGTGTGTGTGTGTGTGTGTGTGTGTGTGTGTGTGTCTGTCAGTCCCGACTTAACGGCTGATATCTCAAAAACTACTGGACGGATTTCTTTGACATTTTGCACACTTACTGGAAGTTAGGTCCGATTGAATGTATCAAATTTTCAGAATCGATGTTTGGAAAGAAAGTGACTTTTTTAAAACGTTTTTGTGTTGCAAAGAAGGCAAGGGACGGAACTCTGTCCCGACTCAAAGGAAGTTTGGCATGTGTGACGTGATCATTTGACGGAGAATAACGTGACGTAATTTCGAGGAGATTGGCCATTGGTGAAGGAGAAATAAGGATTTATTTTCCCTGCAGGTTTACTGGAGGTCCTCACAGCTTTATGGATTAGCTCACTTGGTTGCGCGTCGAATAATTTTTTGTCGCTGGAACATGCTTTGTTGTAGGGGATGCGCGTACGGGTTCGAATCCGCACAGAAGCTTTTTTTTTGTTAATATATATGTGTACGGTATGAGAGAGAGAGAGAGAGAGAGAGAGAGAGAGAGAGAGAGAGAGAGAGAGAGAGAGAGAGAGAGAGAGAGAGAGAGAGAGAGACACCCCACCCGTAGTTGTGCAGGTGAGAGGTTGCGGGTTCGAACCTTACTTTTTTCCCCTCTCTTTTATCGAGAGGTTGCAGGTTCGAACCCGATCTTTTGTTGTTGTTGTTGTATTTTTAATGCCAAAACCTGGAGGTTTTTATCACCCACAAAAATCGAGTGTGGCTTTGCCTTACACTGGAAGGCAACACATGACGGCAAGACAATGTCACAACCCGCACACAAATTGTCGCCTGGTCGATTTATTACTAGATCGCTTGTAACATGATAAGGAATAGGAACATAGGCCTTTGCACCTCCCAACACCCACCCCCACCCCCACCCCCACCCCACCCTCCTCTACTTTCCCAGACTCCTTCGAACTGTGCTGAGCGAGTGTTTCAATAAAGATTGAATCATGATGTGTCGGTTCTATATGAAAGAGAAACTTTGCGTGATAAGAATACGAAAGATTAAGTAGTAAAAATATAACGAGGGTTGTCCGTTGAAGTCTCTGAAAGCACGCTCCAAAAAGCTAGGGATGGGGGGTGGGGGGGGGGTGTCGAATGAAGAAAAACTTCTGTAAATTTGTTTAGTTCTGAACAAGATTCACTGACACACAGAGAGACAAACCAATCGAGCTTATGTCACATCAAATTTAATCAATCTGTTATACGTCGAATCAAAGTCCATCAATCTGATAAATGTCAAATTAAACTCCATATCCTTCTGCACCGTTAGAAAAGTACTACCCAGCATCATTGGTTGTTTCACAATGCAACCATGATTTAGCTTGAGAACCTCACTAGTTCTTTTGTTGTTGGTGGTGGTGGTGGTTATTCCCTTGGTTTAATAAGCACTTCCCTTGTGCTTATGTGAAATTAAGGCAGTAATCAGTTAACAGGATACAACTGATATAAGCAAATATGACACTTTAAATGTACAGCTGAGTACGGCGATTCATATTCACCTTGCTTTTGTGTACAGGCACAGACAATCCTGGAGGCAGACCTTTCAGGATCGAGAGAGCCTAGAAGCCGGAAGATTTGCAAATTGGCATGATCTTTTTGTATGAACTTTTGCAGGACAACGAAGACGGAGCCATCAACCTCTTAAGAGGCTTGACACTTTGCCCATGGAGCCACTCCACGCCAAGAATGGGGCCTCTCGTTCTCATCCGATTGCCCTCTGCAGCCCTGACAGAAGCTATGCAGTCGGACGATCTGACAGATGAGGCTTTCTGGCTTACGCGTCCGTGGAGCCGCTGATCATCGAGGACCCTCTTTGCATCTCTGCTGAAAGCGCCACTGGATAACGGCGTGAAAAATATGCAGTCAACAGACCGACAGCAATCTCATACCTAAATATCATTCAGTGTATGGTTACCTCCCTGGGCTGAAAGATTTCAGGAATGCATTCATAGGAACGCAAACTCTGGACTATCTCAGGTGTCCTTGAGGGTCTTGGCCTCTTGTGCACGGAGGATAGAGATTGATGGAGGAAGATTGTCCAAAAGTCATCAGTGGTGCCTCAACAACCCATCTCAGGGTTAAGAGACTGAACTGAACTGAACTGAACTGAACAGTTCGCAATGAATGCGAAATAGACTTGACCCTTCGCATTACAGCATTGCGCCAAAATTGGTTCGCTCTGATACTATTTTTCTCTCCACTTTTTACAGAAATCATTCAGATGTCAAAACCTGTTTCCATTTCAACACAAACATGTTATTTTATCGAATGAACGCTTGTTTATTGCCTCAACGGGTGTAAGTTATGAGTTTTGTGCGAAATAGTCTTAGAACTACTTTGAAGGCGCCTATATACGTACTGGTTTTCAAGCCGATTTTGCTCCCGATCCGGTACCGGATCGGCAGCAAAAATCGGTTGACAGCCACACGCAACGATTACACCGAGACCGCGCACTCGAGCGATTTTCCTTTATGCAAAGCGAGGTCAGAATTTAGAGTTACGTCCCTTTGCTCCGCGCCTCGTTCTCGCACCTAAGCCATGGCAACAGATGCTTTCGGCGTGTAGATTTATGCGTCGACCTGCATTTGCAATTTTAAAACGTAGGAGCTGTAATTGGGGGATACTCAAACCCCATCCAAAGAAAATGTAAGCCATGAACAGCATTAATTTATCAAAGCTGTATGTTGAATGCGTCAATAGGTCGTGAAAGCTCTTACGTTTTAAAATTGCAAATGCAGGTCGACGCATATAGATCTACACGAGGAAGCATCTGTCCGCGGCTCGTGTGTTCGCACAGAAAACGCTGATTTTTGGGGATAATAGAAACCCATCCAAAGAAAATGTAAGCCATGAACAGCATTAATTTATCAAAGCTGTATGTTGAATGCATCAATAGGTCGTGAAAGCTCCTACATTTTAAAAATGGAAATGCAGGTCGACGCATCTACACGCCGAAGCATCTGTTGGCGCGGCTCCACTGCATCGTTGCGTGTGGCTATCAACCCGATTTTTACACAACGGTCTAGACCGGATCAGCAGCAAAATGGGCTTGAAAAACGGTACGTCTGTCGACTCCTTTACGGAGACATTATTTTTCCCTGCTCACAGGTCACTAGGTGTCTAACCTGAGACGTCATAGTGGGTCTCAGGTGACGTCAGGGCTGCAACGGATAACCTCTCTCTGTCGTCCTCGACATGCACCGTGTTCACGTCGCACTTACGCCTGGAGGGCTTGGGCTGTCATCCCTCCAGCTTTTTCCTTTTCCAGATTGCACAGTTTCCGTTGTGTGGAGTCTGCATTTCCACGGTCATTGCGTCATTGCCATATGCAGCGGGCATCTTAATACAGATACAGAAGTCTTTACAGAATACTTTATTGTCTCCCAGCAGGAGAAAATATTTCTGTCGGAGCTCTAAAATAAATATACACAATATAAAAGACAGTTTAAATCACATCGAAATCAAAGTCACATTAAACGCATAGGTCGGCGCACGCGCACACACACCCTCACTTGCACTCATGCGCGCAGTACGCGCACACACACACACACACACACACACACACGCACATACACACACACACGCACATACACATACACACACACACACGCACATACACACACATACATACACAAACACACACGCACACACACACACACACACACACACACACACACACACACACACACACACACACACACAGAGGATCCAGGAATGTCCAGGCATACATCTTGCCAAAAAGTCCTTTTCCTACTCGATCGTCCTCTTCTCTCCCCACTCTATATCCCCCACCCACTCCCGTCTCACCCCACCCCCTACGCACCAACCCACACAACCATCCAAGACATATGAGCACACATACACGTCAAGCTAGCTCCCCCGCCCCGCCCCCCCCCCCGCCCCCCCCCCGCCCCCCCCCCGCCCCCCCCCCGCCCCCCCAAAACAAAACAAACACAACAACAAACAAACCCACCTTCCCCCACTCCACCACAACGACCACCCCTTTATCTCACATCTTTAACTAATAAAACTATAATTTCTCATCTTCGTTCCCTCCCACTCTTCCTCACCGGTAACTTTTGGTCATTGCAAGTTTTGTTAGCTATTGTTTCCTCTTCTATTTCTGTTCATATCTGGCATCGCCCTTTCCTGAATAAATAATTGTCGTAACAGCACGATGAAATAACCATTTTCTAAACTGAATTCTTTGACGTAGCAGTTTCGGAATGGCGATGATATTAGTGTTATTAATCGGTCTTCCCTTTGCAAAAAAAAAAACTGCTTAAGCAAATGGATTCGTTAAGAGCGGACAAAACATCACTTTCAATTTTCACAAGACTCTAGGCAAATGTTTAATAACGTTAAATGTGAAAAACATACGCTTATTACTATTAGGTCAATGACAGTGAAGGCAGGTACCTGCTACCAAGTCTATCTCAACAGCCTTCGAGGAAAAAAGATAATAACGCAAACCTTTGCAGTCGCTTTGGAGACATTAGAATTATAATTGTCTCAAACTTTCCCCTGGAATTAGAAACATTCTCACGCTTGTCTTGCTCTGTAAATCACCTGGACCGCCCCGGTTCTGCGTTCTGCGGCAATCCTCCAACAACTAAATCCCACCTACCTCTGGAGACTCAACTCCTCCCAACAGTTCAAATCTCCATCCGGAGATCTTGCCCGACTGTCGCACTGCAAGCGTCAAAACCACAGATCTATATATAGATCCGTGGTCAAAACACAGTCAGAACGGCGTGATTTCCACCCAGAACGTCAGCTGTGTTTCGCGTCGACTGAATGTCTCTTTCAGTACAGCAACTAAATCTGAAAATCGATTTGTCGTTTTAACCTGACCAGGCACATTCCCATGGCAACAGCTTGCATCGAACGACTTATGTTTACATTGCGAGCTAAACGCACAAGACATCGATGCATTTTCGTGTTTCACGCGCTGTCTTTGCAACGTGTTTAACGATCACCTCCATCTGGGCACTGTTCAATAAGTACGTCTTGCGCTGCAATTCATATTTGCACTTTGCACTCTCACGTAGAGAACTGAATGCACAAGACATCGACATATTTTCGTGTTTCCAATGTGCACACTTACAGATACCTCACCATGGGTAAAGTTCAATAAGTATGGCTTGCGCTGCAATTCATTGCTGAACTTTGTATCCACATGTTGTCCTGCTGTTTAGATCATGTCCCGACCTGCCCTGTGTTTGAACAGTCAGAACATGGGAAACCACGTACAATGCTGAAGGAACGCCCAAAAAGTGCTTTATACGACATGGACTAAATTCTGGTAACAAGCATTGAAAGGAAAGCATTTGGAAGAGCTATGGTCTCGATTGCATTCTTTCTTGTGTTCATATAGCAAAAAAGAGACTTGATCCACCGAGAAAGGGCTTCATGAACCTTATCCCAACTTTTGACGCAACCGATTCTTAAGTGTTTGAACTCTGTCCCTCAAAACCTGCAAAGAAGTGGCACATAGACATTCCGAAGTGACTACTACTACTACTACTACTACTACTACTACTACTACTACTACTACTACTACTACTACTACTACTACTACTACTACTACTTTTTTTTCTTTCCTTCTTCTTCTTCTTCTTCTTCTTCTTCTTCTTCTGTTTTCATTTGCAATGCTGATAAGACTGGTATGCAACAGGAGGTATTGCTCAGGATGCATCTGTTACTAAAAGTTTCATTAAAACAAACACTGATGCAGGTACATGTAAGCCCCATTGCCCGACGTGTGATTTTGATGTCCACAATTCGTGACTTGGGTAACGTTCGAGCACCGTAACGCTCTGGGTGAAAAACTTACGACTCTCGTCCCGAATAGAGATTTCACAAGCCTTCGCCACATCTCCCACTATATCATATACATCCAGTTACCTCGACACATCATGCGGGACCCAAAGTTCAAAGACGTTAAACACACACACACACACACACACACAAAACACCACCACCACCACACCACACAACACACACGCACGTACACATTCTCACACATACATAGACAAAACATACGCACAACCAACACACACACACGCGCGCGCGCGCACGCCCGTCTTTAAACTACGAATAACATAATCACAGTCGATTTCGTCAACATCACAGTTCATTGGATGAGTACACAGTATCTCGTCTTAAGAGAGGACACCACAGCGTACTTGCTCTCCATGCCCTGCATGTGTGACGTTTCCGGAACGAAGCCCACTCGACTGTGTTTCCGCTTTCATCCGGGTTCCGTCGGAATTAGCGGGCAATATCGACCTAAAGTAAGCGTGGAAATCGGGATGGTCCGCGCCCTATCAGGAAGCAATCTGGCTGTCTCTCAACAAGCTTGCGTCCATCTGATGAAGACGGGGTCCCACCTCTGACACGGACCCGAGTTCGATCGATTTTTCCCGCCAAACGGGAACGGAATGCGCATGAATTGTCTGCGGCAGCTCCAGCCTCAGTGGGGCGAAATGATAGACAAGGGCGGGGCAACTGGCCTCCCTGTCTGTGTCCAAGCTCTCCTGTGGCTCAATCTACAGTGTCGACATTCATGCTTAATGTCCAAGTCCGCCTCCAACGTTTTCATCCAAGCATACTCTTTCCCAACTCACGAACGACAACCATATATATATTCCGCTCAAGTTGCCGCGACTTCTTCGCTTCAGAGTTCGGGTTGCAGTCTCACCTCCAGCGCCACTGGTGTCTTTACCGAAAATCGACGAATGCAATGTCGTGAATGATCGGGTCGGATGTGTAAGTGGGCCATGTGCCGCAAAGTAATTAGTTCTGACTTTTCTGAGAAATTCTTTATTCTACTTTGTAGATTTGTCATCTTACACTAGATTTGACACCTCTGAAGAAACCCATTCCATTGCAGACGTCCACTTCACAGCCGCCGTCACCAAAGCAAGAAGCTTAACGAGAATGGCGCTGGACTTTACTTTCCTATTCCAGCCTGTTTTTCAAAGCTTACGAGGCAGTGTGGCTCTCAGTAATTCCAAGTTGTATTCTGTGCCAAGCCTGTGAAGGACGTGTTCCTTCATATTAAGCACATCTTTACTTCGAAGAAAATCCGTGCAGTTAATCGCAGATGACTGGTCAATGAAACTACAAAACTCTTTACTCACTGAGCATTGAAACTTTCCCCCAAGTTATAAATGTCATCAAAAAATCTCCACATTCACCAAGAAAACGTCAGGAACTGCTGATGTAGCAAGTGAGCGGTGGTTCCACAAAAGTGGACGACCACATGGGAACACCTCCAAGCCACTTATTACGAGGTCCTTCCCATGTCGCACAGCGGCTGCAAAAATGCACGGTCGTCCAAGGGCACATCACTCTGGATGGCTGACGTGGTCCCTGGCGACTCTCCGTGCTGACTCTTCCCTGACAGCTCGTCACAGAGGAAGACGCCATGACATGCCTGGGTGACGGGCTCTCGCAGACGTGTGCCTGTGGCTTCTATTCCCGGACGGAAGACATCTACCCAGGTGTCTCACTTAGCAAGATTCACCCTATTTTAAGTGACTCCGCTTGTACCAGATTTCTCTGATCAGTGGTCGATTTCTATTCTCATGATTCTGCCCGGCAGAATTTCTTTGTTTCATTCATTTTCATATGACACCTTTCCAGGTCTTCTGTTTGTTTTTGGTCATCTCATTTCGGACTGCCCTCGATCTTCTTGGATCTTTGTGCAGTTTCACGAAATGTCTCCACTTTCTTGTTCAAAATATGAAATTCAACGATAAGCTGGGCATTCTCTTTTTGCATTTCTCTTGTGGATCGTTTATCTCTGTATCTTCCGAATTTTTTATTTTTTATTTTATCATTTTACACACGAAACCCGCCGCCGGCTCTCGGCATCCTCATTTCAAATCCTTCTGGCCGGTCCCTGATTTCCATGCCCTCTGGCGGAACAGTCTCATTTTATTCTATTGTTAGTACTTCATCGTATGGACACACCCTGTCTCACGTATTTCAGAACTCTTTCCAGTGGCTCCATCAGGAACCCCGAGTGCCCAATACAGTTGGATCGATTTCTGGAAGAGGTTTGAGCCAAGGTATCATTTTATGTTGTATTCAGGAATGAGGGTAGAGCCCGAGACGGTGAATTAGGTGATAAGAAGTACAGGGATGAGGGAGATGTGGGTGGGGTAGAGGTAGAGGTCGGACATGCAGATGAAGGCTTGTTTGATGTACAAATCTTCGCGTGCAACTGTAGCGTGTGTCTCGTGTTTCAACAATCTACTTTACAAACAGTGAGGTTAAACTTTTCACACTTTCGTCCAAATTCACGAAATAATCGCATTTGATTGACCCTAGTTAGCTGGTCAAATACGTCAGAATTTTAATGAGCTACATGTATTCACCACCTTTAACTTTCAAATGAGTAACATGCATTCGAGTGACATTGCTTAATCATTTATTCCCACCCATCCACCCCCACCTACACCAACCTGTTGATGTGACGTGATTTTTTGTGTGGAAATTTCCATAAAGAACGAAGCAGAGTATAAATCTCAACAAGAAGAAATGGGGAAGTGGCCCTAGCAAGTACTGCTTCAGCTCTTTTCCTCCCAAGAAAACCTCAAGTGTTGCAATTGTAGCAAATGTGCATACGATTTTTCTTTTAAAAAGAAAGGATGATAAATTCTTCCTCCAACCAAAAGTACAGTGATATCCATACCAAGTTGTGTTAATATGTCATGCACGTCAGGGCTTTGGAACGGCTGTTCAATCTAACCCGCCGGGTGTAGGGTCGATAGATCCATTTCATACCAGCACCTGCCGGAGGTAAAGACAGATGCAACAACGCGTAGGCAGCGCCGCCTACTTCCCGGAGGATGTTCTTGGGCGCTTGGTATTGCTGCATTGTGAGCGTCGCATAGGCCAGCATCCTCGGGGTGCCTTCCTCCACAGCTGGAACACGCGGTCACGGAGCTTTTTCGGCATCACTCCAGTCGGTCCATCAGAGGCGAGTTTCTCAGGGCTAGGATAGGTTAGCACGGTTAGTCAATGGCAACGCTACTGAGGAGCGTTTCGTTTAGAAAGGTTTTTTTTAAGCTCATAAATGAGCGCTCACGGCGAGCGTCTGTGTGGACTGGTTCATGTCAAAGAAAAACATTGGGCCCTGCGGACATTCAGTGTGGAAAGGAAGCGCGCCTCAGCTGCATTGCCGTTGACTTACTTTGTTTGCCTTTCCTAGTCCTGGGAAACGCGCCTCATTTGGATTGCCGTTGACTTACTTTGTTTGCCTTTCCTAGTCCTGGGAAACGCGCCTCATTTGGATTGCCGTTGACTTACTTTGTTTGCCTTTCCTAGTCCTGGGAAACGCGCCTCATTTGGATTGCCGTTGACTTACTTTGTTTGCCTTTCCTAGTCCTGGGAAACGCGCCTCATTTGGATTGCCGTTGACTTACTTTGTTTGCCTTTCCTAGTCCTGGGAAACGCGCCTCAGCTGGATTGCCGTTGACTTACTTTGTTTGCCTTTCCTAGTCCTGGGAAACGCGCCTCATTTGGATTGGCGTTGACTTACTTTGTTTGCCTTTCCTAGTCCTGGGAAACGCGCCTCATTTGGATTGCCGTTGACTTACTTTGTTTGCCTTTCCTAGTCCTGGGAAACGCGCCTCAGCTGCATTGCCGTTGACTTACTTTGTTTGCCTTTCCTAGTCCTGGGAAACGCGCCTCATTTGGATTGGCGTTGACTTACTTTGTTTGCCTTTCCTAGTCCTGGGAAACGCGCCTCAGCTGGATTGCCGTTGACTTACTTTGTTTGCCTTTCCTAGTCCTGGGAAACGCGCCTCAGCTGCATTGCCGTTGACTTACTTTGTTTGCCTTTCCTAGTCCTGGGAAACGCGCCTCATTTGGATTGGCGTTGACTTACTTTGTTTGCCTTTCCTAGTCCTGGGAAACGCGCCTCAGCTGCATTGCCGTTGACTTACTTTGTTTGCCTTTCCTAGTCCTGGGAAACGCGCCTCAGCTGGATTGGCGTTGACTTACTTTGTTTGCCTTTCCTAGTCCTGGGAAACGCTCTTCAGGGGCGCTCCAAGCACTATGAGGAGCCACTCGAGGGCATCTTTGAGGGCATTCTAGTAAACTAGAGATTCGCCTACCGGCAAAAGTATTTTAGTAAACTAGAGATTCGCCTACCGGCAAAAGTATCTCTAGCACTGTTGACGTCACGTGATGGAAGGTTTTCGGCCAATTTATGCAAACGGAGGTCACACGAGATGCTTGTGGGATAGCCGATGTGCTCCCTGACATACGCCGTTAAAGTAGTTCTAAGACTATTTCGCATAAAACTCTTAACTTACTCTTGTTGAGACAACAAACAAGCGTTTATTCAATACAATAAAATGTTTGTGTTGAAATGGAACCAGGTTTTTACATCTGAATGATTTCTGTAAAAAGTGGAGAGAAAAATAGTATCAGAACGAACTATTTTTGGCGCAAGGCTGTAATGCCAAGGATCAAGCCTATTACGCATTCATTGCGAACTGTGCCAGAGTCAATACTAC
Source organism: Theodoxus fluviatilis (assembly GCA_034096865.1). Lineage (NCBI taxonomy): Eukaryota > Metazoa > Mollusca > Gastropoda > Cycloneritida > Neritidae > Theodoxus > Theodoxus fluviatilis. Next base: position 20,067 of record JAWQFJ010003333.1, on the reverse strand, counting down.
TGACTCGGGTTCAGAATGCTTTGAGGGAAGACGTGGTCCACCGCCACGAAATGAGTACTGTATAACACTGTGTGATCTTGAGAGCGCAGAACTTGAAGTAGGGGTCAAAGTTGGCCATTTGCGGATAATGGCTCTGTCGAAAAGTTTGGTTTTGATCATTAATCTATTGATATGTGCCTGTGCATTTTTTTGTTCAATTTCAGACTTCAAAAGACATACGACTAGAGACGTTTTTGTTTTTTAAGCTGCACAACTAACCATCAGCGACGCTACCTAATGTGTGGTGCTCTCACTGCCGTAAGTACTACCTCAACATGATCGCCGTGCTGCAGCATTCGAGTGCTGTGTTTCTTTGGGCGAGCCACTTGCAAACAGGCCGGTATCAACATTTGATAGTCTTTACATCTTCATATATAAAGGTATAAAATTTGACACGAGTTGACACCGGCCACTACACGCAAGCTTCTCGCATTTATGTACGGGAGTGCTAAAATCACGGAGGAACCTCTTCTACTTTGTCAAGCTATTTCCTACTGGACATTGTAGAGTATTGCAGGTAAACAAAGGGCTCCGAAATAAGCGATCCGGTCGCTAAGGACACATCCCTTTATTACAGTCGATTTAGAAAATTTTAGTTTATACCACCTGACATCTTTGACAGCACATAGCTCCTAGTAACGATAATATTGATCATGCACTATATATATCATGTTAAAGAACATTTAAAGATCTTTAAGGTGATGCCAATATATCAAAATATCACAAATAGTGATTTTTATTGAAAATAGCAGTCATGTCATCCCGAGGGACTGAGCAACGAATACCAACACATCAAGACACTACGCTAAATCCTGGTGTGTTCAGCGTAGTTAGGCGTTCGCCCGAGGTCCATGTTCCTCTGCAGGGGAGGTGATTTGACTGCTCTGCGGGAGCACCGAGATACATGTAGTTAAAAAAACATAAAGACGGTCTTGTTAACTCTCTCTCTCTCTCTCTCTCTCTCTCTCTCTCTCTCTCTATCTCTCTCTCTCCCTCTCTCTCTCTATCTCTATCCATCCATCCATCTATCCATCCATCCATCTCTCTTTATCTCTCTTTCTGTCTGTTTCTGTCTGTGTCTCTCTCCCTCACTCTCTCTATCTCTTTCTCTCTCTCTCTCTCTCTCTCTCTCTCTCTCTCTCTCTCTCTCTCTGTCTCTCTCTTTTACCACATTTGAATATTTTGCCTCAAGGGCTGAATGTAAGGAAGGCAATACTGCCTAATTCACTACCCTTGTAAAATAAAGTTCGTTCGTTCGTTCGTTCGTTCTCTCTCTCTCCATCCATCCATCCATCCATCCATCCATCCATCCATCCATCCATCCATCCATCCATCCATCCATCCATCCATCCATCCATCCATCCATCCATCCATCTCTCTTTATCTCTCTTTCTGTCTGTTTCTGTCTGTATCTCTCTCCCTCACTCTCTCTATCTCTCTCCTCTTTCTCTTTCTGTCTGTCTGTCTGACTGTCTGTCTGTAAGTCTGTCTGTCTGTCTGTCTGTCTGTCTGTCTGTCTGTCTGTCTGTCTGTCTGTCTCTGTCTTTGTCTCTCTCTTTCTCTTTCTCTCTCTCTCTCTCTCTCTCTCTCTCTCTCTTCCAACTTTTTATGGGACGCAGTTATGCTTTTTTAAATCGAAATGATTGAAACTAGCAGTCAAGTCAACCTGGGCATCTTTTATAACATCGGGGTTTAGTGTAGTGGCTCCACCAGCTGGCACGCAGTCATGTCCATGCTCGAGATGACATGACTGCTATTTTCAATCATTGCGATTTAAAGACTTAGCTGCGTCCCCTATTACACATAAAAGAAGAGAAGAGAAGCGTTAACACGACCACTTCTAAATGTTCCTTGCCTACATTACTCATTTTGTTGTAAGGGGGTCACAAATTAGTTTTACATTGTGCTTTCACTGCTCAGGCAAATCCTCTCTTAAAATGACTGTTGAGGCGAAGCACTACAGTCTCTACCTGTTGTCCATGCAAGGAAATCTGCCGTCTTCCCAATGGTCAAGTCTTAATTTCTGGCCGAAATAGGATATTGCTGCTATTAGAGACACACACCTGTCGATTGGGGGTAAGCATAGACCCATCGTGACTTCTTAGCGATTCACAAAAGGCGATTAATAAGGGAGATCCAGATTTGGCGCGCTCTTACTCTAACCAGCTCTAGTGATTTTCACGATCATTGGGCTAACATAGCCTATACATTTTCTAAGCAGTTTTAAAAATCCATCCTCCCTTCCTCCCTCCCTCCCTCCTCCCTCCCTCCATCCATCCATCCATCCATCCATCCAAAACACTGCGACCTTACGGATTTTGAATGGACAAAATGGATCTTTCGCAGACGCCTTAAGCTTAACATCAACAACGTAGTAGCCACTTGTTTCCTCTGCCGCGTCCCCCAGTCTGGGAAACCAGTTCCCATCACGATGTCATCGCTTTCCGTGTGGTGGTGCTTTTGGCGGCGGTGACTGAATGCCCGAGAAACTGGTTACTGTTTCCACTGAAGACGAAAGATGAAGGCCTCCACACACGCGGCAAGTTTTGTTAAAAAGACACAACATTTTCTTTTGTCCGGTAAAACAGCTAAATGAGAACAGGGTGAAGTATAAAAAGATACAAAGGGCATTGTCCGGAAATTACACCCAGGAAAACCACGATAACGTACAATACCACTAGGCCACGTGTATTACACTAGACATAGCGTGTTGATAGATGCCTTTCGAAATTTACCCGTAGCATCGTGCTCGGAGTGATATTGTGGTATTTCTCTCGATTTAAAACTCCCCAACCAACCAGTTCCCCATAAAACGAGATAAACACCCTGTAGTGTTAAGTCACATGCTGTATCCATTATTAACCCCGATCTCCATCCAGTCGTTCAACAAGGGCTGTGTTTGATTTTCTTCAAACTCGATCGAATCAACTGCGCACCTTCTGATGACAATATGTTTTTCGCAATAAACTGTACATAATAGATAAATAATGTGATGTAGAACTGTACAAAAAAATTCATACTTAGGCATCAGAACATTCTACGACTGATAGATGAAGCAGCAGAAGGCACAGAAGTTTCGGACTGAGCGAGGCTAGGCCGCCATTAGAACATCTAGCTGGACACTGCTCAACCGCTACGTCACATAATCTTTGGTCACAGGCAGAAACCCCTCTGTTCGGCTGTTTAAGGAAGTGTCCAACAGATATGAAAAAACTGCACGTGTTCCTACAGGGCAGAGACTCACCAGAACACTGCTTTTGGGACTTCCGGGCGCGATATTTCCAATGGAAACTGCACGTGTTCCTACAGGGCAGAGACTCAACAGAACACTGCTTTTGGGACTTCCGGGCGCGATATTTCCAATGGAAACTGCACGTGTTCCTACAGGGCAGAGACTCAACAGAACACTGCTTTTGGGACTTCCGGGCGCGATATTTCCAATGGAAACAGCATAGTTGCCAGAAAGTTGTCACGTTTGAGCGCGTTAAAAGAAGATTTTGCGACTTACATGAGCGATAGTTCCTATGGAAACAGCATAATTACCAGAAAATTAATGTGTCCATGCGTGAGGAGGCCTTACCTTTAACTCCAACTGCAAAACTCTAAATGTCGATAACTTTCCATATGGCCTAGTCAACTAGACACATATTTTCTATATGTCTGCACTTCAGACGACTTGAAGTCTTAAAGAGAAAATTAGTCAGGTCTCTGGTGCAGTTACGTGTCGCATCGTGGCAAGGCCAGGGAGAAACGTGGAGCTTGAGTCCTTACCGCTTCGCTGAAGATAAGTGATGACACAGCTGGGCCAGCCTGTCACACTGCGGCAGTCAATCCGTCCTCTGACAGGAAGAGCAGTTGGTGATCATTAACATAGAAGCCTACAGTACCCCTTCCCTCTCCCTTTCCCCCTCCCCCTAAGTTGCAGGCGCAAGTTCGACGGTTCAACTTCATGAATATTCATGAATCTCCAAGAACCCTTTACTTTACGCAGCCTTGTTGACCGAAAGCCCACGTCACCATCTGTCTCCTCGTATACGTCAAGCCTTTTTCCAACATTTGAACAATGGCTGATGGATAAAACAAGAAAGCAAACCCGAATTTGAGCTCGTCAAGGAATAGCACGATATGGAAACTCTCGACTTTGAAAATATTCACTGAACTAGAATGTTACATTTTTGCTGCTGTCGAGAAATATTGACTCTTCATTCTACAAAACAAACTTTTAGTGCTCTTTGTGTGTCTCCTCCACACACACACACACACACACACACACACGCACGCACGCACGCACGCACACACACACGCGCGCGCGCGCGCGCACACACACACACACACACAGACAGACAGACAGACACACACACACACACACACACACACACACACACACACACACACACACACACACACACACACACACACACACACAATTAAGTAGGCCTACACGTGTCATAAAGTGAGGCGTAGACAAGATAAGATATGTACACCCCCCGGAAGATGTGGATTTGTGGAAAATTATTTTCGAACATTTCTTTATAACGTTTCTGTCAATAATTATTTCCCTAAATCAAACGTGTCTTTTGTCTACATAACTGATACGGTGGCATTCAGCAGCACCTCGCTATTTCTTCCATTTTTGATCGGCTGTATCACACACTTTTCAATGCACTAAGCAAGACACAGAAACCAGAAGATACATATAGTGAGCTCAATATGTAGATCCATCATAAGCAACAACCATTGATATCACGACTGGAACTACATAGCCTTTCAAAGACACGACCCCCTCGAACACTTATGCAGACATACTGTATAATCGAGTATATTGTTTTTACCGTGCTTTACACCTTGTAAGTGTAAAGAAAAGACCACTCGTGATTCCTCACGAAAATCAGGTTAAACATAATGTGAGTCATGCAAAGTATGACGTTCCCTCTGTTGAATGTGTTATCACTAGATTCTCCAGGCGTGCCCGTCAATTACACAGAGAAGCCCTCCCGAACAACGTTCGTCACACACGTCAAGGAAGTGATGAACTACTACAGAGACCACATACGTTTCGCTTTTTGCCCATCAGCAGTGTCAAAATATCCGCAAATTGAAGCCTCCTTCCTCGTCATATAAGCAGGCCTCAAGCGTTTGGCTGTTGTGTGCATTACTATCCAAGCAAGTGACTCCTCATACAATGAAAGCCATAATGGAACATTTGACATGCTATCACTGTCGCTTCCAGATCAAACTCAAGTTAACAATTGTCGTCGTGTTGGACTCCGATGGTCAACATACACACACGCGCGCGCGCGCACGCACACATGCACGCGCATACGCACGCACACACGCACATGCCCGCACGCACGTACCTACGCACACATACGCACGCACACACTCACGCACGCACGCACACACGCATGCGCACACACGCACACGCATGCACATACACACGCGCATGCACGCACACACAAGCATACACCCACTTGCGCACACGCACACACACACACACACACGCACACACACGCACGCACACACACACACGCACACACACACACCACGCACGCACACACACGCACGCGCGCGCGCGCGTACACACGCACACACGAGTATACACGCACGCAAACACGCGCGCACGCGTTCACACGTACACACGCGCGCGCGCGCGCACAGGCACACACACATAACACACACAGACATATAAACACAAAACACACACACACACACACACACACACACACACACACACACACACACACACACACACACACACACACACATTAGCTTCACGCAAACCATGAAGAACGTCCACTATTCTTATCATTCACGAATCAAAGTTCAATATCTCACGCACTTGTAACTCGATCTGCACAGTATTATTCATCACATAGACTGCCCTCAAACAGTCGAAGTTAAGTACTTGTGTTCCTTCCCAACTGTACATTTTTTACAATACGCATACTTTGCCTCAGTGTTACTTCAAAAGCTCCTGTTCCGAGGACAGACGCAAGTTTGTCACATCAGCCAGCAAACTTCATTATCGTATTGTCTCCACTAACTTTTTCTCCATATCATCTGTTCGTATTTGTTGAACAAAACAATGACTTTCAAACAAACATGTAGACCTACGGTAAAAGAGTTACCAGCGTCATTCAAGTTCATACTCACAGTCTCCTGGACTACGAGGAACGCTGTATTCATATCACAAAATTCTAAACAAAACGTCATCCCTTTACAGTTTACACGTATGTATATATATATATAGCTTCTCCCTCAACACGATAGTAAACCTCACTCAACGTAAACGCGTGGCTGTCGGTGTGGACAACTTACTGGTCAAGTCGAAGTTCATGTTCTGCTAGCCTCCAGAGGGCAGGGCACATAGCTGGCCAGGACTCCCCTACCTTACGAACGTACGCTGCTCCGCTGCAGGCGATCGTGTGCCTCCTGCACCACCACTGCTTGCCTGTCACCGAAAGGACGGCGGGAGCACGGAGACAAGCCTTACCCTAGTGACACCAAGGCTCCCCTCTCGTCACTCCGGTGATGAATGGCGCTGCTGCGCCCTTCGCTCCCTCCGTGACTTGCCGTTGCTTTATCCGGACGCATCAAAATCCTCCCGCATCACCGGCTGAAGGCTGCGGACTCCACCACCGCTTCACCCAGTAACCTCCCTTGCCTCTTTTCATCGCAGCTACCGCGTCTGCCGGCAGGGGGCGGGCCTACGGTTTCTGCAGGCTCGGCGTCTTTTTTGGCTGCGCTTCATTGAAGACAGTGTAGCACTTTTCTAGGCTGTCAGTGTCAGCGTCCACAAAAAGCCACAGGCTGCGACAGAAATATCTTTCACGCGATGACAGTGTGAACATGGGTGTAAGAAGGGGTTGCCAGACGAAGTGGCAATGATCGAGAGAGGTGGCGGTGAAGAGACTGTACTAAAGTTCGTATAGAAGGTGAGAATGAAGGCAGATGTTGGGGGTGAACGTGAAAGGGTCTGTTGGGGATGGAGGAATCGAGATTGCATGAAACAGGAGTAAAAAGTGTATCAGAAGTGAGAGAGATGAGCAAGGGTGGCATAATGCATTGATATATAAGAGTGGCTGATGCGGGCTGGGGATGGCGATGCAGGAGAACGAGGGAGAGGCAACTCTCTCAAAATTATGGGAAGCCAGAGATTGTCTCTTAAATACTGTCAGACCATCAGAAGTACACCCCATCTGACTGGCCATGCAAGATATGATTTATTTATTTAATTTATTTATTTATTTATTTATTTATTTATTTATTTATTTATTTATTTATTTATTTATTTATTTATTTATTTATTTATTTATTTATTTATTTATTTATTTATTTATTTATTTATTTATTTATTTATTTATTTATTTATTTATTTATTTATTTATTTATTTATTTATTTATTTATTTATTTATTTATTTATTTATTTATTTATTTATTTATTTATTTATTTATTTATTTATTTATTTATTTATTTATTTATTTATTTATTTATTTATTTATTTATTTATTTATTTATTTATTTAT
>JAWQFJ010003333.1:0-7500 GCA_034096865.1 Theodoxus fluviatilis | reverse complement strand
TTGTTCCGTACCTATGGTGGAGCCTTGTTCCGTACCTATGGTGTAGCCGTGTTCCGTACCTATGGTGGAACCTAGCACTGTACCTATGGTGTAGCCGTGTTCCGTACCTATGGTGGAACCTAGCTCTGTACCTATGGTGGAGCCGTGTTCTTTACTTGTGGTGGAACCTAGCTCTGTACCTATGTTGGAGCCGTGTTCCGTACCTATGGTGGAGCCTTGTTCCGTACCTATGGTGGAGCCTTGTTCCGACCTGTGGTGGAGCCTTATTCTGTACCTGTGATGTAGCCGTGTTCTTTACTTGTGGTGGAGCCTAGCTCTGAACATGTGGTGGAACATAGCTCTGCACCTCTGGTGGATCCTTGTTCTGTACCTGTGATGTAGCCGTGTTCCGTACCTATGGTGGAGCCTTGTTCTGTACCTATGGTGGAGCCTTGTTCTGTACCTGTGGTGGATCCTTGTTCCGTACCTGTGATGTAGCCGTGTTCCGTACCTATGGTGGAACCTAGCTCTGTACCTATGGTGGAGCCTTGTTCCGTACCTATGATGGAACCTAGCTCTGTACCTGTGATGGAGCCTAGCTCTGTACCTGTTGTGGAGCCTTGTTCCGTACCTATGGTGGAGCCTTGTTCCGTACCTATGGTGGAACCTAGCTCTGTACCTGTGATGGAGCCTAGCTCTGTACCTGTGGTGGAGCCTTGTTCCGTACCTATGGTGGAGCCTTGTTCTGTACCTGTGGTGCAGTCTTGTTCTGTACCTGTAGTGGAGCCTTGTTCCGTATCTGTAGTGGAGCCTTGTTCCATATCTGTAGTGGAGCATTGCACTGTACCTGTGGTGGGGCCTTGTTCCGACCTGTGGTGGGGCCTTGTTCCGTACCTGTAGTGGAGCCTTGTTCCATATCTGTAGTGGAGCATTGTACTGTACCTGTGGTGGGGCCTTGTTCCGTACCTGTGGTGGAGCCGTGTTCTGTACCTGTGGTGGGGCCTTGTTCCATATCTGTGGTGGAGCATTGTACTGTACCTGTGGTGGGGCCTTGTTCCGTACCTGTGGTGGGGCCTTGTTCCATATCTGTGGTGGAGCATTGTACTGTACCTGTGGTGTAGCCTTGTTCTGTACCTGTGGTGGAGCCTTGTTCCATATCTGTGGTGGAGCCTTGTTCTGTACCTGTGGTGGAATCTCGTTTTGTACCTAAGGTGGATCCTTGCTCCTTACCTGTGGTAGATCTTTGTTCTGTACCTGTGGTGAAGCCTTGTTCTGTACCTGTGGTGGAGCCTAGCTCTCTACTTGTGGTGGAGCCTAGCTCTAAACCTGTGGTGCAGCCTTGTTCTGTACTTGTAGTGGAGCCTTGTTCTGTATCTGTGCTGAAGCATTGTACTGTACCTGTGGTGGAGCCTTGCTCTGTGCCTGTGGTGGAGCCTAGCTCTGTACCTGTGGTGAAGCCTTGTTTGCTACCTGTGGTGGAGCCTTGTTCTGTACCTGTGGTGAAGTCTAGCTCTGTATCTGTAGTGGAGCCTAGCTCTGTACTTGTGGTGGAGCCTTGTTCTGTACCTGTGGTGGAGCCTTGTTCTGTACCTGTAGTGGAGCCTTGCTCTGTACCTGTAGTGGAGCCTAGCTCTGTACTTGTGGTAGATCCTTGTTCTGTACCTGTGGTGGAGCCTTGTTCTGTACCTGTGGTGGAGCCTTGCTCTGTACCTGTGGTGGAGCCTTGTTCTGTACCTGTGGTGTAGCCTTGTTCTGTACCTGTGGTGTAACCTTGTTCTGTACCTGTGGTGGAGCCTTGTTCTGTACCTGTGGTGGAGCCTTGTTCCGTATCTGTGGTGGAGCCTTGTTTCGTATATGTATTGGAGCCTTGTTCTGTACCTGTGCTGAAGCATTGTACTGTACCTGTGGTGGAGCCTTGTTTCGTATCTGTAGTCGAGCGTTGTTCTGTACCTGTGCTGAAGCATTGTACTGTACCTGGGGTGGGGCCTTGTTCCGTATATGTATTATAGCCTTGTTCTGTACCTGTGCTGAAGCATTGTACTGTACCTGTGGTGGAGCCTTGTTCTGTACCTGTGGTGTAGCCGTGTTCTGTACTTGTGGTGGAACCTAGCTATGCACCTGTGGTGTAGCCTTGTTCTGTACCTGTGGTGGAGATTTGCTCTGTACCTGTGGTGAAGCTTAGCTCTGTACCTGTGGTGTAGCCTTGTTCTGTACCTGTGGTGTAGCCTTGCTCTGTACCTGTGGTGGAGCCTTGCTCTGTACCTGTGGTGGAGCCTTGTTCTGTATCTATAGTGGAGCCTTGTTACGCACCTGTGGTGGAGCCTTGTTCTGTACCTGTGGTGGAGCCTTGTTCTGTACTTGTGGTGGAGCCTAGCTTTTAACCGTGAGTTGGAGCCTTGTTTCGTATCTGTAGTGGAGCCTAGCTCTGTACCTGTGATGGAGCCTTGTTCTGTACCTGTGGCGGAGCCTTGTTCTGTACCTGTGATGGAGCCTAGCTCTGTACCTGTGGTGAAGCCTTGTTCTGTACTTGTGCTGGAGCCTTGTTATGTACCTGTGGTGACGCCTTGTTCTGGACTTGTAGTGGAGCCTTGTTTCGTATCTGTAGTGGAGCTTTGTTCCATACCTGTGGTGGAGGAAGGAGAAAGGCGACGTGGCCGCCTTGGGACGACTGACGTGTGTCGTGTCGTCTGCTTGCCATTTCAACTTTGAAAAACACGTCGAGCTTACTCGTGGGTGCAAGTGAGTTGACGATAGAGTGGTTGAGTAAAAGAGTGAGTTAGACGATTGAAAATGAAAGCGTGACAGACGGACGGACGGACGGGGGGAGGGACGGACGGACGGACGCACGGACGGAGAGAGAGAGAGAGAGAGAGAGAGAGAGAGAGAGAGAGAGAGAGAGAGAGAGAGAGATTGATTTATAGATTTTTTTTATTTCGGCCGACGACCCGTCAAATAAATACAGTATAAAATACATATGAATTACGTAAGTGTGTGGCATACTTTGGCAATCCTTAAAAGGGCATCAATGTACAGATACGATCAGTCAAATGTTGATATTACGAAACGCGACATGTACATGTATAAGATACAGAAATATCAAATAATGGACAAAGGAAATTCAGCTACTTTTCTACTACCAGTTTATAGTTGTAGAGGTTATGGATTCACAAAGAAACGCATTGAATGGAAAGGAGGTTCAACCATAAGGAATCCATATAAATCAGATATGTACCTGGATGTAATGAGACTATGGGCATTCAAAATGGTCAGTTTCCTACATCAGATGAAGATAACATTAACAGGTAAAACATGAGAGAGAGAGAGAGAGAGAGAGAGAGAGAGAGAGAGAGAGAGAGAGAGAGAGAGAGAGAGAGAGATAGAGAGAGAGAGAGAGAGAGGGAGAGGAATTCCGAAAGGAGAAATGACCCGTGCCAGCAAGCAGGTAGATCTATGCGTGCGTGGGTTGCAAGGACTGGGGACGCGTTTGATCACGTGCATCTTTCGACATTTATCAACACGTATTGAAAAAGGTGCCACGATTATACCTGACCTTTCTGCCGTGCGCGCGCATGTGTATTTTGATTTCGTTCTCCGTTTCCGTTCTTTTCTCGTGCTTCTCTGTTACAACCGTGTTCCTATATAGTAGATTGCCAGTAAAAGCCTAGACGAGGGAGAAGATAATGCCCTTGCTTTCACCACTCAGGCAAAGGAAAAACAGTGAATACTCAGGGTCACTATTTATTATACAAAAGAATAAAGTCACAAATATGAGTCAGATCTCGAAAACTTGTGTTTCAAATACTCGAGCTCAGACTAACTTTATCCCTCCAGGTTTACTGGAGGTCCTCACAGCTTTATCCCTGCAGGTTTACTGGAGGTCCTACAGACTTTATCCCTCCAGGTTTACTGCAGGTCCTACAGACTTTATCTGTCTGTGTGTGTGTGTGCGTGTGTGTGTGTGTGTGTGTGTGTGTGTGTCTGTCTGTCTGTCTGTCCCGACTTAACGGCTGATTTCTCACAAACTACTTGATGGATTTCCTTGACAATTTGTACCCTTACTGGAAGTTAGGTCCGATTGAATGTATCAAATTTTCAGAATCAAGGTTTGAAAAGAAAGTGATTTTTAAGGTCGTAAACTCGAAAACATCTCCCTAAAATGTCAATTGACGGAATGGTGAAATGCAAAATGTGTGACGTGATCATTTGACGTCATATAACATGATGTAACTTTATCTGTATGTCTGTCTGTCAGTCCCGACTTAATGGCTGATATCTTTAAAAATTCTGGACGGATTTCCTTGACATTTTGCACACTTACTGGAAGTTAGGTCCGATTGAATTTATCAAATTTTCAGAATCGAGGTTTGAAAAGAAAGTGATTTTTAAGGTTGTAAACTCGAAAACCCTCCCCTCAAATGTCAGTTGACGGAATGGCGAAATGCGTGGCCTAATGGCAGTGAATCGATATTAAACTTGGCAGAAATAGACCTTGAGTATCCTAAAATGTACAAGACCACTCATATTTCATGAACTATCATCCATTTTTCTACAATTTACAGTGCAAAACGCGAACCAAGGCTGTTTACGGGAAAGAACGTTATAAATGCTTTACAAACACTCAGTCATACCTGTTCTCCAATGGCACATTTGGTAGAGCGTTGGACTCTTGTTCATGCGTGACCAAGTTTGATTCTGCGCTGAAACTTTTTTTCTTCTCTTTTTTCGAGAGGTTGTGTTCGAACCCGACCTGGTTTTTTGTGTTTGTGTGTGTGTGTGTTTTTTCCCCCTCTTTTTTCGAGAGGTTGCGGGTTCGAACCCGATCTTTTTTTATGCCAAAACCTGGAGGTTCAGTGCCAGCGGTTTTTATCTGTCTGTCTGTCTGTCTGTCTGTCTGTCTGTCTGTCAGTCCCGACTTAACGGCTGATATCTCAAAAACTACTGGACGGATTTCCTTGACATTTTGCACTTACTGGAAGTTAGGTCCGATTGAATGTGTCAAATTTTCAGAATCGAGGTTTGAAAAGAAAGTGAATTTTTTACGTTTTGGTGTTGCAAAGAAGGCAAGGGATGGAACTCTGTCCCGACTCAAGGGAAGTTTTGACATGTGTGACGTGATCATTTAACGTGTAATAACGTGACGTATTTTCGATTAGATTGGACATTGGTGAAGGAGAAAGAATGATTTTTTATCCCTCCAGGTTTATTGGAGGTCCTCACAGCTTTATTGTTGTTTTTTTAATGCCAAAACCTGGAGGTTCAGCGCCAGCGGTTTTTATATGATGAGGATGATAGACAAACCCGGCCGGACAAGACAAACAACACAAACACATAGGGGATAGAGTCCGTCTCTGCTTCAAACTGTTAATTCCATCACAGGGGGGAGATAAAAGAACGTCTTCACCTTATGGAACGTAGTCCAGTTTCAGTTCTGTTAGTGCACTTTAGTTTCCATTCATAGCAGTCGTCACTGCTTCCATGAGTCCCACGTTCAGACCCACTCCACGTTCAAGGCACGTCCTCATCTTCAGCTCTCACGAACACGGACACGGACACTCCAGGTGATGCAGGCGTCGATCTGGTGGTCGGACGGCTATCAGCATCTTCACCGTGGCTGGTTCAGAACAGTTTCAATCCAGACAGAGAGTAGCCCCGCACTTCAATAATCAAGGTATTCATCGATCCAAAGTCCTGACGTATCTTCCAAATGCGGTAAATGGTGACGTCCTCAAACACGCTTCCAGTCACTGAGTTCTGTTGCTCTTTTGCTGCAGAAATTATATTCGTTTCTTTCGAGCGTGAGGTTCAGTGTAGGAGGACCTGAGATTCAACTTAATACGAGCAGTTGCAGTTGTGGATCTTTCCTCAACTTTTCACTCAGATAAATTATCTGACCTTTAGGGATAACACATAACATAGATTACATTTACAACAAACGAATGAGAATGATGAACAAGAATTATTCCACTAAATTACTATTAGATTCAAGAGACCAATAGTTTCCAAAGTAGACATTTGTAATTTAGCAAAAAGAACATGAAGTCCAAAAAGATTCTCACCCAACATCTTCCAAGAAAAGTAAGATAATAATAAAACAATCAATACCTTTAAATATGGACATCCACTGTTCAAAGCCATCCCGCTAGCTTAGTCATCTTGCTGCTAGTCTTTACCCTGGAGCCCAGTCTATCAAAAACAGCTTGCTGATACAAGAGCTGAATGCAGAATGACACAAATACAGCTCAATGCAGCAAATTCAAAAGTTTACAATAATTTGCTGAAAACAACTCACTCCAGCAAGCATAAGCAAGATTTACACTTTGGTCTAATTATCAATCAGCCAAGCTGTCCATGCATGCAGCTATACAGATTTCTACTCATAACCAGTTATGATCAGTTTCCATTCAGTCTACTGAGGCCAACTATCCCCAGATCCGGCTGAGAGGAGAGCACAGAATAAAAGCCGGCCGTGACGGTCGTGGAACAGGTGGGAAGGAGAGTGTGTGGTGTGTCAGGCTGTGTGTAGAGGACCAACCCCGGCAGCGTGCGTCAACAACGAACGTTGTGTCGGAGGGAAAAAGAGAAGAGGGGTGGGGACGGATTAGAAGTGAGGGGTACGGACATAAGGGCAGAGGGGGGGAAGCACAGGACGCGAGGCGAGGCGGGGCGGAGAGAGCGAAGGAAGGGGGAGAGGGGCCGACGAGTAACAGGTCAAGGGTCAACTGGTGAGCTCAAACGGGGGAGGAGGAGGAAGCGGAAGCGAGCGGCAGGGACACTGAGGCGATGGGAAGGAGACCAAGGGGAAAGCGGGCGGACGGCGGGCGGGGGGAGGGAGGATGAGGGGCACAAGTAGGAGGAAACTGGGAAGGGGCGGCGGGGCGGTAGGGGGGCAGGCGCAGGCAGCGCGGAGAGGAGCACAAGCGGGGGGGGAGCGGCTCCAGGGGAAAGGACGAGCAGCAAGAGGCCGAGCGAGCGGAGGCGGGAACGGGAGGGCCAGGTAAAGGGAGGGACGGGGGCGGAGGGGATGAGCGTACGGGGCGGGGGTAGAGGGGGGGAGAATCGGGGGGGACGGCAGGGCTGGGGCTCGAAGGGACAAAGGGCTAACGGGGGAAAACGATGGGGCTCGGGAAGCGAATAGGAAGGGAGGGAATAAGCGGGGGCAGCAGGCGCATGCGGTGGGTGGGAATGGAAGGAGGGGAGGGGGAGCCCGAAAAGGGCAGAGAGGGAGCGGAGGGCCAGAGGGGAAGAAAGAGCCACAACGGCAACGGCGGCGGAGGAGGGGAAGCGCAGGGCCGCCGACACGAACCGCACGCTCCCCCAGAAACAGAGAGGGCGGCGCAAAAGAGAGAGCAACAGAAGCGCAGGGACGGAAGCGGGGAGGTGGGGGAGGACAGGCACAGGGCCGGCAGGAGGAAGAGACGCAGGACCGGGGGAGCGAGGAGACCGGGATTATGAGTGCGGGGCTACTCTCTGTCCATTCTAGTAAATTGAAACGGTTCTGAACCAGCCTCGTGAAAGCGCGAT
>JAWQFJ010003332.1:45000-46881 GCA_034096865.1 Theodoxus fluviatilis | reverse complement strand
CAATCAATTCATTGTGTTTATTAACCATTAGTAGTGGTACATTTATATTGCTAGTTGGAATATCTTTATTATACATTAAAGAAATAGTTATGTTCAGAATAACCTTTGTTTGTTAGTGATTTTGTGCATGGCATGAGGCATATAATCAATTATTGAGCCAAGTGAATTATTAAAGTTCATAGCCGTTCCTAATCTGGAAGAAAATTTAATTCATACCCCTAGTTCAGAAAAATCAAGGGGACGGTTATGTAACACTCCTCCTCCTCCTCCTCCTCCTCCTCCTCCTCCTCCTCCTCCTCCTCCTCCTTCTTCTTCTTCTTCTTCTTCTTCTTCTTCTTCTTCTTCTTCTTCTTCTTCTTCTTCTTCTTCTTCTTTATCATCGTCGTCGTCGTCGTCGTCGTCGTCATCATTATCATCGTCGTCGTCGTCGCCGCCGTCTGTATTTAAGAAGAAGACAACAGCAGCAAGAACAACATGAGCAACTGCACTCTTATCACTTCAAGATATATAGTGGCTGCACTCGAGCTCAACCTCCACAAAGACATTAAAAACATAGAAAGATGATGCCCAGAGAGCAAAATGAAAATAAGTCCATCAAAATCAACATGTCTGATTCTGACAACAAGACAAGACCGTAGAGCTCTCCCTGTCAGTGCTCTCTATATTCACAAGGAAAAACTGTCAAATGTTCAAACATACAAACTTCTCGGGATAGTTATTTACCGCCACCTTAGCTGGGAAGAACATGCAGATCACATAAGTAAACAAATAACCAAAAATCTCTTAGTTAAAAAAAAATATTTAAACGTTGTTACCAGGAAGCAACAAACACATATTCTGTAAATGCACACATCCTGCCACACATAGACTACTGTTGCAACATATGAGTTCACTGCCCTGAGACACATACAGTAGCTTTAAATCGGCTAATAAAACAAAATTGGTATAGTCCACAGATTTTGCATTATCTACACCGGGATGGAACTTTGCACCTTTAACATTATTGAGGTTGAACTTTTCCTCGTGCCGGGGACACGTGCATCGGGTTCTCATTTGATATATGACTGATTTACTTGCAACAACAACAGCAATAAAACTTATTCCAAATACACGTAAATGTGATTGGTCGTGCAGGTGCGAATGCCATTCGCACTCACTCGGCACGTGATGAAAATGTTTACCGGTGGTTGAGGAATGTAACTCCGTTTTTCCTGTCTAATTTCGACCATGCTATGATCGTTACTGCGTCGAGTTTCAATGCAGTGGCATTAATAAACATTTCCCTCTCATAAATGTCTCATCTTATCACACTTCTCCTCTCGCCTCCAACCCTCACCCCCAATAAACAACCACTCGCACACATAGCGACGTTCTGCATCTAAACTCATCGCCATAAACATGTCGCAGATGGCTGCCTTATTGAAATCAATAATCACTCCATAACACTTACACCCCGGCAGGATATTTCATCACATCGGCGCTCTTTTCACTGTCGGCACCGTAAAATTCTTTTTTCGGAGGGGTCGCCCTTCCCTCATCACCGGTCATCACTCTGCGGTTCCGAGCCAGCTATATCTACGGAGCTTTATCTACACCATCAGAGGGGTGCGGGAGCTCTTTGATGTGCCGACCCGTCTAACTGAAGTGCGGGATTGTTTTTCCATCCTCGGGGTAAACAGAAGGGAGGAGAGCGGGAAAGGAGGGAGGGAAGGACGGGAGGGAGGGGTTGGGGGAGGGGTGTTGAAGTATGAATCATCCCGCCCGTTCTACCGATGTTGCTCCGAGCTCAAGCTCCGCGGAGGCTCCGGATAGCTTGTGGAGGCGAACTGCTTCGGCTGTGACCTTCACCCTGAAGAGTACATTGAGGGCAGATAATCGCGC
>JAWQFJ010003332.1:17500-37500 GCA_034096865.1 Theodoxus fluviatilis | reverse complement strand
AATTCCTTCGTGTACTCCGCTTTAACCATTGCTGTCTTGTGCCTGAGTTTGTGCAAATAGATCGATGGACTTCCATAGTGTTGTTGATCCGATGTGTTTGAGTTTGTTATCACATCATCTAGTGATAATGGTTTGAGTTTGATACGTCAATCATTGCTTGAGTTTTTTCGCTTGGTCACTTTCACCCCATTCTTACCGTAATTACGTCCTTGCATGCAGAATTTCTGTTTGAGAGCACTTTCTGCATCTGCATGAGCTGCTTGCCGTTTTATTTGCAACTGCAAATAATATTTTACACAAGCGATAGTAATTCTACTGCCCAAGTAACTCTTGCACACACCGATTCAAATGATTCGTTTGAAGATAATTTAACAGAATCTTGTCTTTGTTTGAATGTTTAAGACTGCTTCTGCATAAGCTGTCGGGTTTCTGTTTTGTCCGGTATGATTCTTACTTGTTCATTACATGTGAAGTAGTCGATCTCTTTCACTACTGCATAATGAATCTATACATACTTCACCTTTTCCTTTTTCACCTCTTTTATCACAGACACCTCATCCAGCATGAAGAATGAATGACAAGCAGAATGGATAGCAGGAAGAGTGTCTGGAAGGAAGCATGAGCTGGAGATGAGGGGGAGCCGCTGAGAATGGTACGACCCAAAGAGAGGGAGGGGACAAAGATGGCGAGACCCAAGGACAAGGTGCCCGGTGGAGTGGCAGTCACACAGAGGGGAGCTTTCCTGAAGAAAACTGCCACTGAGGAACAGAGACTCAAGGAACTGCTGGCTCAGGAGCTGAGGGGACACATGGTCCAGTAAGTGTCTGCTGTTGTCTGCTTGTCTTAGCTCACTGGGTGTCTGCTTTCTCTGCTTGTCTTAGCTCACTGAGTGTGTGCTGTTGTCTGCTTGTCTTAGCTCACTGAGTGTGTGCTGTTGTCTGCTTGTCTTAGCTCACTGCATGTCTGCTGTTGTCTGCCTGTCTTAGCTCACTGAGTGTGTGCTGTTGTCTGCTTGTCTTAGCTCACTGAGTGTGCGCTGTTGTCTGCCTGTCTTAGCTCACTGAGTGTCTGCTGTTGTCTGTTTGTCTTAGCTCACTGAGTGTGTGCTGTTGTCTGCCTGTCTTAGCTCACTGAGTGTGTGCTGTTGTCTGCCTGTCTTAGCTCACTGAGTGTGTGCTGTTGTCTGCTTGTCTTAGCTCACTGAGTGTCTGCTTTCTCTGCTTGTCTTAGCTCACTGAGTGTGTGCTGTTGTCTGCCTGTCTTAGCTCACTGAGTGTGTGCTGTTGTCTGCCTGTCTTAGCTCACTGAGTGTGTGCTGTTGTCTGCCTGTCTTAGCTCACTGAGTGTGTGCTGTTGTCTGCTTGTCTTAGCTCACTGAGTGTCTGCTGTTGTCTGCCTGTCTTAGCTCACTGAGTGTGTGCTGTTGTCTGCTTGTCTTAGCTCACTGAGTGTGTGTTGTTGTCTGCTTGTCTTAGCTCACTGAGTGTGTGCTGTTGTCTGCCTGTCTTAGCTCACTGAGTGTGTGCTGTTTTCTGCCTGTCTTAGCTCACTGAGTGTGTGCTGTTGTCTGCTTGTCTTAGCTCACTGAGTGTGTGCTGTTCTCTGCTTGTCTTAGCTTACTGAGTGTGTGTTGTTGTCTGCTTGTCTTAGCTCACTGAGTGTGTGCTGTTGTCTGCCTGTCTTAGCTCACTGAGTGTGTGCTGTTGTCTGCTTGTCTTAGCTCACCAAGTGTGTGCTGTTGTCTGCTTGTCTTAGCTCACTGCATGTCTGCTGTTGTCTGCTTGTCTTAGCTCACTGAGTGTGTGCTGTTGTCTGCTTGTCTTAGCTCACAGAGTGTGCGCTGTTGTCTGCCTGTCTTAGCTCACTGAGTGTGTGCTGTTGTCTGCCTGTCTTAGCTCACTGCATGTCTGCTGTTGTCTGCTTGTCTTAGCTCACTGCATGTCTGCTGTTGTCTGCCTGTCTTAGCTCACTGAGTGTGTGCTGTTGTCTGCTTGTCTTAGCTCACTGAGTGTCTGCTGTTGTCTGCTTGTCTTAGCTCACTGCATGTCTGCTGTTGTCTGCCTGTCTTAGCTCACTGCATGTCTGCTGTTGTCTGCCTGTCTTAGCTCACTGAGTGTCTGCTGTTGTCTGCTTGTCTTAGCTCACTGCATGTCTGCTGTTGTCTGCCTGTCTTAGCTCACTGCATGTCTGCTGTTGTCTGCCTGTCTTAGCTCACTGAGTGTGTGCTGTTGTCTGCTTGTCTTAGCTCAGATTACATTTTGAAGTTGCATTTAGGATATAAGAAGTACCTGGGGCAGACAATTTAAATGGTCTATCATGAAAGAAAATTGAACAATTGTTTATGTGTTTTTGGCTGCTTTACAAAGGATGCATTGATTTAAATCAACACTGTTTAAGCACCCAAACTGGATGGAAATTACATAAAATCAAGTTTTATAATTTCCACTATAATTGTATGTGTCTATCCCTGTCTTTCTTGGTACAGCATGTGTGTGGTAGCATCACAAGTGTCTGGGATTGCACTGCTCATATCTGTCATTACTTTGCATTTGTTTGTCAGTCATTTTCTTCTTGCATGTCTCTGTCTCTGTCTCTCTCTCTCTCTCTCTCTCTCTCTCTCTCTCTCTCTCTCTCTCTCTCTCTCTCTCTCTCTCTCTCTCTCTCTCTCTCTCTCTCTCTCTCTCACTGCTTTACATGCATCTGTTCCTACAGGATGCTGGATGATGAGCTTCTGACAGATTTCACAGTCAGTTCCAAGGGGATGGAGAAACAGACTCACAGGGCAGTCTTCCAGGCTAGGTGAGTGAACAGATAGAGGGTTTTTATGTGAAACGTCCCACTCAAGTACAAATGTGTACCTGTGAGGGTATATCTGGCATGCTGTGATGAGCAAGCATCAACTTGGAACGCTACTTGAAGACGGTAGATGTTGTCACCACATGACTGATGACATGTTTTATGTGTACTGATTTGCATTTTCAGTTTATGAAATCCATATTGGTTATACATTATTTGATTGGTCTGTGAGATATCATGACAAGGTATATCAATCAGTCTACATGTAGTGACCATGTAGTAAAGCTTTGTTTTTGGCTGTGAGTAGTGTTCGGTTGGAATCCTCCTCAGGGAGTGCAGTTTGTGCTGGTGCCTGACTGTGTGGGTCCTATCTGTCTGGTCCTGCGTGTGTCATCCAGTGCTAGTTAATAATTTGTCTAATGGTTCCGTGATCAGCGAGTAGAGGGTTAAGCCGCTTGAAACCCAGATGTGGGCAACAAGTCACTAACTAAAACCAACACCTTGACCTTTCACCTTGACCTTTCACCTTGACCTTTCACTCATACATTTTTAATGCGGTAAAAGCTGATTTTGTTATCTGCTTGGCCTGATGCGAATCCCAACGTTTTGTAAAATGTGTGCGTCCAATCGAAAACAATGCTTAAGTTGGAGAAATGACAACAGGAGATTTTTCAACTGCAAAATTACTTCGTTTTTTAAAATACAAATTCGAGAGGAATGATCATGTTTATAGCTCATATGATTAATATTAACTTTAGCAAAAAGCTGTAGAAGTACATATGTGAAATAGCTCCCTGCCTGCTGTGCTGAAGATTTTTCAAAAACTGTTCCAGAGAATTCAGCCGTGTTTTAAACTGGATGCTCACATATGGTTCCTGGGAGTCAAACTTTGGTCTGATGTCTCTAGTTTTGATGATGACAAGTTTGATGAGGTAACATACTTTTCAAAAGAGATACAGCTGTGAGAATAAAAAGACCAGATGCTTCTATGTGTGTTTGTGAATAACATGGCTCTGTGAATGACCAATGCTTCATGGCTGTAAATAGACAAAATAAACAAGATGAAGAGGGTACAGGAGTCCATTTTGAATTTCAGGTACCACACCCCGGAAGATGCTGCCAAGTTTGACAAGTTTCTCCAGGAGGACAACCTGACCTTGCCTCAAACATCTCGATTTGAATTTGACAGCTTCCTCAGGTAAAACTGCATTGTTGTTGTTATTGTTGATGTTGTTGTTGTTATTGTTGTTGCTGCTGCTGCTGCTGCTGCTGCTGCTGCTAATGATGATGACTATGATCTGCTGTTGTTGTTGCTGCTGCTGTACTGGTTGATGATGAAGATGATGATAATGATGGTGATGATGATGATGATGATGATGATGATGATGATGATGATGATGATGATGATGATTATGATGATAATGATGGTAATGGTGATGATTTAGCCCTTGTTAGAGAAAGTATTAATGCAAGTTTTTTTACTTATGAGGGGTGGATGGTAATGAAGAAAAACATCAGCCCTAATGTTTTCTAGAAATTTCCATTTTCATTCTTCTGCAAAAGCCTTATTTGTAGTAAATGTTAGAAGACGTTTTGTCACTACATGGAAAATTCATGTCTTCTGTTAGGTTTTTGCATGTGCAAGTGCATGAGTGTGTGTGTGTGGGGGGGGGGGGGGGGTGTGGGTGTGTGTGTGTGTGTGTGTGTGTGTTTGTGTGTGTGTGTGCTTGTGTGTGTGAGCATGTGTGTGTGTGTGGGGGGGGGGGGGGGGGGGGGTGGGTGGTGGTGGATGGGTGTGCATGCATGCATGTGTCTGTCTGCATGGGCACAAACATGTATGATTGTGTGCATGCATACAAGTATGCACTCTGCCCAGCATGTCATCCTTTATACATTCAGAGTCTGCAGAACTGTGTGATGGTGAAACATTGCTTTGTTTCCATTCAGGTCTGTGTACTCAGAAGACAGAGCACCATGTCTTTGGAACTGCTTTGCATCGGAGTCTGAGAAAAAGAGCTGCCAGCATCTGCCTACACCAGGCATGGCTGACATTGTCTCAGAGAATGGTGCTGATGTTCCCGCTTCTGGTAAGCAGATGAAATGGGGGATGGGGTCATGAAAATTGATTTTTTGTTGACTTAATTGTGTATGAGTAGATGTAACAAGCTGCATGTACATTTGTGATAAGTGATTATCAGTGCAAAAAATGTCTCATTTGCATCTTGAGATGATGTAGAGATTTGTTTTCTTAAGTGATCTTGTAAATGTCATTCATAATAACCCCTCCTGAAAAACTTGGAATATTTGCTCTCTGTTTCAAATGTCAAGAAGAGTTTCCTTTTCTTTTAACTGCTCCTGATTGCTACACATACTGCTAGGATCTATGTATGGATGTTAATTAATCATTGAATATGTCTGCTATATGCATTGAAAATAATTTTCATGTGTAGACAGAAAAAAAAATCCTTGTTCACAGAAACCTGCGCAACTTATAACTACTATAAGTAACACAAATAGCATTATTACCATACATCCATCCATGTGTTGACTAGAGCAATACAGAAATAAAATGCAGATGGCAAAGTTTTGAGTGAGAACCATATGGCTACATCCTTTAAATGCTCTGCATTTATTTTTCTACAGATGAAACTGGAGCAGCCAGCAAAGATACTTCAGTGATGTCCATGACAGAACAAGCTGAGGCACCGTTTAGGGGAGAAACGGAACCAAACCAACCCAGAAACAATTCCAAGGAGAGTCAGGAGCTGGCCTTGTCTAAACCCAAGCCGGATTCTGTGGAGAGAGAGAAAGATGATGGTGGAAATGGCACCAGTGCCACACCCAGTGGTTTGCTTATGGAAAATGACTTAGTTCCTGCAAGGCCAGCAGTCAGCAGTGACCAGCAGAGCAGCAACAGAGAGGCAGACAAGCAGTCAGGAAGCATTGCTGAAGAGAACTGTGAGAGTGTTTTCAAGGAGCAAGTTTCAGACAATGAAAAAGATTTCAGTGAGAAAGTTTCAGATGCTGAGAAAGATTTCAGTGAGAAAGTTTCAGATGCTGAGAAAGATTTCAGTGAGAAAGTTTCAGATGCTGAGAAAGATTTCAGTGAGAAAGTTTCAGATGCTGAGAAAGATTTCAGTGAGAAAGTTTCAGACAATGAGAAAGATTTCAGTGAGAAAGTTTTGAATGGCATGGAAGTTTTCAAGGAGGACGTTTCAGACATGAATACTAATGCAGAAAGTGAGAACATTTACTTGAGTCTAGTCCGCAGAATGGAGGAATCTCCCCCTGCTCTGACTTGTGACAGCTTAGCTGCTGACTGTATTCCCCAAAGTGGCGGAGATGGTTTGCCTTCACCAAGTGCAGATGAGGTTGAAAAAACCTTAGATGCTAATCAAGAAACAATATCGCCACATGGTCAGAACAACCATGTTGATGACAAAGAATCAACCCAGAATGTTTCCACTCCAGGGAGCGAGAATGAAGGCATGCATAGCAGTGGACCAGATGCTCCTGGGGCCACTGCCCAACACAGAGACGATGATGGCGGTGAGATCGTGCAAACAAATGCCGCAAAATTAAGTCCAGAGAATGTGAAAAGTTGTGAAAAATCCAGTGAAAATCACTGTGAATCAGATGCATCCTCCTTGACTCTTCAAGCCAGCTGTGCAGGAGATATTTCTAGCAACAGATCTGTTGAGCTAGCTGCAGAGAGAGGAAAACTAACAAATGTCATCACTGCCGTTGTCTCAGGAGGAAATGAAGAAGTGACTGCAGGCGCTGATTGTGATCAAGGAGGATCTCCACACGATGCAGAAGACGGAAAAGCTCGGAGTCTGGAAGATGATTCTAGAAGATCAAAAGACCAAGAGAAAGAAAGGGAAGATACAGCAGACGACAACCTGTTCTCTGGTAATCCTGACCATCCAGCATCAAACTGTGCAGAAATCCTCGAGGATTCTGACCAGAATGCGGCAAAATCTGCAGACCTTCCAAACTTTCTTCCAGCCAGCAACACTGACAAACGCCAAAATTCAGTCAAGGAACTCGCTGAGGAAGATGGTTGTCTGCTAACAGGTGCACTAGATCCCACATCCGATGCATCGGCCAATGAGGGTTGTCATGGCAACGAGAGAGTGGATGGTGCGGAGGAGACCAATGGTGGACCGGACATGGCCAGCGTGATCAAGCTGTCCTACGAGCTGACCCTGCCTCATAGAGCATGCTCTCCTCTGGGGGAGGATCTACTGCGACTCTGGCTGCAGGAACGAAGTCCCGACTGCGAGCTTGTGGCGTGTGGGCAGCGATTCCACGCTCACAGGTCAGGCATCTCCATCTCAACTCCAATGAAAATTTGTTTTTGTTTTTAATTTGTTAGAAGAAAATTAAGGAATTTCGTGTCTGTGTTTACTGAGGGTAAACAATTACAGCGTGTAAGCAAACAGGACGATGCAGCAGTGGCAAAGGTTGATTGGAGTAGTTTAGTGAAGTTACATGTAGGAATGGAAGTAGTTTATTTAAGAGCTCGGTTTATTTCCTTGATTGAGCAGATGGTCTTTGTGAATACTTTTCAACTTGTCAGATGATTTTTCAAAGCACAGCTTTCAGTGCCATTCTGTACATCCTCCTTAGCATTGTCCTGATCTTAATGAGTGGTTGAGGCTGTCAAAGTATTTGTGTGTGTGTGTGTGTGTGTGTGTGAATCGGGGTGGTGGTGTGTGTGTGTGTCTGTGTGTGAGTGTGTGTGTCTGTGTTTGTGTGTGTGTGTGTGTGTGTGTGTGTGTGTGTCTGTGTTTGTGTGCGTGTGTGTGTGTGTCTGTGTGTGTACATGTGTGTGTGTCTGTGTTTGTGTGTGTGTCCTGATCTTAATGAGTGAGTGAGGCTGTCAAAGTGTTTGTGTGTGTGTGTGTGTGTGTGTGTGTGAGTGTGTGTGTCTGTGTTTGTGTGTGTGTGTGTGTGTGTGTGTGTGTGTGTGTGTGTGTGTGTGTGTGTGTGGCTGGGTTTGTGTGCGTGTGTGTGTGTGTCTGTGTGTGTACATGTGTGTGTGTCTGTGTTTGTGTGTGTGTGTGTGTGTACATGTGTGTGTGTGTGTGTGTGTGTGTGTGTGTGTGTGTACATTATGTGTGTGTGTCTGTGTTTGTGTGTGCGTGTGTGTAGGTGCATGGGTCCAAATGTGTGTGTGTGTTTCTCTGTGTGAGTGTGTTTGTGTGTGTGTGTGTGTGTGTGTGTGTGTGTGTGTGTATGCATGCATGTGTGTGTTTGTGTGTGTGCAAATGCATGTGTGTGTGTGCATGTGTGTGTTTGCATATGTGTGTGTATGTATGTGTATGTGTGTGTGCTCATGTGCATGCACAAACATGTGTGTGTATATGTGTGTGCATATGCACGTGTGTGTGTGTGTGTGTGTGTGTGTGTGTGTGTGTGTGTGTGTGTGTGCATGTGCTTGCATGTCATGTCTGTCGCACCCTGCTGTTGTCACTGATGCTGACATTGCCCTGTTGCCATGGTTGCAGGTGCATCCTTGCAGCCCGCAGTTCCTACTTTGCAGCCATGTTTGCAGGGCAGTGGCGGGAGAGCTGGTGTGAGGAAGTGGTTCTGGAAGGGTGAGTCTCTCTGACATTTCACCCGTCTCTGCAGTTCTTGTGTATTTTCAGGCATGCATTCTCCTACCCCCATGTGCTAGTTGACCCTTGATCAATACCTTTTGCAAGTAGACTGTGATGCTGGTGAGTCACATCAACGCACAAAAGGAGGAGAAATTTGACTGCACAGTCTGCTCATGTCACAGTGAAGAATTGATCAGGGCCCAGTGACCAGGGGGTAAAGTGTAAATGGTTTGAGACCCAGACATGGGTGATGAGTCGTTGTATAAAACCAAACCTTTACCTTTTTTTAAAACTTTCAACAGGCAACCACTGCTCATGATATGGAAGCTGTGATTTTTATGTTGTCACTGTGAGCTCAGTTCTGTGGTTTTTCCTTGGAATATTACCAAAAAAACCAACCCCCAAAATCCCACAGTTTATTTCTGTCAATAAAGGCTGGCTGGGTCTGTCCACATACCTGTGACTTCAGGCCCTGGAACAAGCATTGCTGTACTCTTTGACAGTTTCCATAATGCTTGTATATAGTGTGACCTAACTCTATAGCCTTGCTTGGACATTACTGCACCTTTATGGCTATATCTGTCATGCATGCTCAATGGCTGCAGATTTTGGCCTTTGGCCCTGGAACAAGCACAACTATACTACTCCAGCTGTTCTACTCTAATGCTGTGTCTGTGATACAAGCTCCATGGCAGCAGTCCACCTCATGTAGCCCTGCAACAAGCCTGCCTGTTTTTCTATATGACAGTGTCCGTCATGCAGGTTATGTGGTCGGAGGCCAAATCCTTAGGCCCTGGAACTAGCACTGCTGTACATTTCTCTGTGGTAATGTCTTTTATGCATGTTCTTTGGCCGCAGGCTAAATCTTCTGCCCCTGGAACCAGCATTGCTGCAATCTTGTTTGGTTATGCCTGTTATGCATGTTCTGTGGCTGCAGGCTAAATCTTCTGCCCCTGGAACCAGCATTGCTGTGCTCTCATATATAATACTAATGTCTGTTAATGTTATACATATTCTGGGGCTGCAGACCAAGTCCCATGGCCCTGGAACAAGCATTGCTGTACCTGTATGGAGGGGTCTGGGAGCTGACCAAGGAATGCAGCCTTGCAGATCTCTTGCACCTGGCCGACATGTACGGCATGCTGGGGCTGAAGTCAGCTGTGGAGTTTCACCTCCGCCGAGACTTCTGCCACTTTTTCCACAAGGTGTGAGCTGCTGTGGTGCAGTCCAGCTGTGGGTGTCTTGTGTTTACTGCAGGCACCATCCCTGCTTACGCTGCCAACTGCAACTTTCCACTCTTTGAAGATGTTATTGTATACATCATCACCTTAGTCATCATCATTGCTGTTGTCATCATCATAATTGTTGTCATCATCCATGCCATCATCATCATCATCATCATCATCATCATCATCATCATCATCATCATCATCATCATTGTCATCATCATTGCTGTTGTCATCATCATAATCGTTGTCATCATCCATGTCGTCATCATCATCATCATCATCATCATCATCATCATCATCATCATCATCATCATCATCATTTTGTGATGGCAGTATTACCTTTACTACTATTGTGCAGAGAACCCTTTCATTTGCAGCTCTAAAAATTAGGTCTTTCAAAAAATATAATCTCAAAAACAAATGCTAGATTCAAGCATATCTTATAAACAAAAACAAAAATAAAACTCCCCCACCCCCACGCCCACCCCCACCCCTCCTGAAAAGTTAGTCCTTAAATGATGTGGTTTTGTAATTACTCTTTTTTTATTAGCCATATTTGACATGCTGTGCACCATTTTTTTCTCTCTGTATAGCCGTGTGCCGAGTGCACGTCGCGCGTGTGCAACGCACTGTACCTGGCTGTGCTGTACGACATGGAAGCGGTGAGGGCGGGCTGCCTGGAGTGGATGGCACATCACTTCACCAAGGTCTGGGCAACACGGGCATTTGCCGCCCTCCCAGACAACATCCTGCAGATGGCCTGTGATGCCATCATCAAGTCTCTGGTAAGCGGTGCCAGTGGTGATGGGGAGGTGGGGAAAGGGTGGGGTAGGGGAGTGGTTAGCAGAGTGGTTGGTGGAAGTGGCGGTGATGGTGGAAGTGGCGGTGATGGTGGTTGTGGTGGTGGTGATGGCAATGGTAGCGATGGCGGCTGTGATGGTTGACAGTAGTTGTGGAAGTGGCAGTGAGGCAGGTGATGATGGTAGTGGAGATGGGATTACAGATAGGAGTGAGAGAAGAGATGGAAGTGGCAGTGATGGTGGTAGTGGTGGAGGTGATGGTGATAGGGGTGGTGATGGTAGGAGTGGTGGTGGTTGTGGGGATGGTGGTTGTGGTGACGGTGGTGGTGATGGCATTGGTAGTGATGGTGGTGGTAGTGGTGGTGTGATGTGGTAGTCGTGGAGGTGATGGTAGTGGTGGTGATGAAGGTGGTGATGGTTGTGGTGGTGGTGGTGGTGGTGGTGGTGATATTGATGGTGGTAGTGATGGTGATGAAGGTGGTGATGGTTGTGGTGGTGGTGGTGGTGGTAGTGGTGGTGTGATGTGGTAGTCGTGGAGGTGATGGTAGTGGTGGTGATGAAGGTGGTGATGGTTGTGGTGGTGGTGGATGTGGTGGTGATATTGATGGTGGTAGTGATGGTGATGGTGGTGGTGGTGATAGTTGTGGTGGTAGTGGTGGTAGTAGTGATGGTGACGGTGGTGGTGGTGGTGGTGATAGTGATGGCAGTAGTGAGGGAGATGAGAGTGAGAGAGGCAGTGGATGTGGTAGTGGTGACGGTGGTGGTGGTGGTGGTGATAGTGATGGCAGTAGTGAGGGAGATGAGAGTGAGAGAGGCAGTAGTGAGGGAGATGAGAGTGAGAGAGGCAGTAGTGAGGGAGATGAGAGTGAGAGAGGCAGTAGTGAGGGAGATGAGAGTGAGAGAGGCAGTAGTGAGGGAGATGAGAGTGAGAGAGGCAGTAGTGAGGGAGATGAGAGTGAGAGAGGCAGTAGTGAGGGAGATGAGAGTGAGAGAGGCAGTAGTGAGGGAGATGAGAGTGAGAGAGGCAGTAGTGAGGGAGATGAGAGTGAGAGAGGCAGTAGTGAGGGAGATGAGAGTGAGAGAGGCAGTAGTGAGGGAGATGAGAGTGAGAGAGGCAGTAGTGAGGGAGATGAGAGTGAGAGAGGCAGTAGTGAGGGAGATGAGAGTGAGAGAGGCAGTAGTGAGGGAGATGAGAGTGAGAGAGGCAGTAGTGAGGGAGATGAGAGTGAGAGAGGCAGTAGTGAGGGAGATGAGAGTGAGAGAGGCAGTAGTGAGGGAGATGAGAGTGAGAGAGGCAGTAGTGAGGGAGATGAGAGTGAGAGAGGCAGTCAGACCCGTTTACCTATACGATTTTGGCGTATTTTTTACGCCAAACTATTGAAAATACGACTACTACGACTTGTGTGAAAAAATACGACAATGGTGAAATCGAAAAATATGACAATTGTGAAATCAAAAGGTCCCCCCCCCCCCCCCCCCCCTGAAGTTCCAATCGGAGTTTTGTTTTGACAAGAGCTCTTCATGGGACATTTGTGTAATATGTGTTGACAACACTGTTGTGACTGCACGGCCATTCCCAGAGAGGCTGTTTAGTTGAGCCCCACTGCTACAGGGTGCTGGGGTAAGAAGTGGGTCAGGTAATCTTAAAATAACATTTGCAGGGAGGATACCTCACACCTCTCTGTTTCACTCTCTCTCTCTCTCTCTCTCTCTCTCTCTCTCTCTCTCTCTCTCTCTCTCTCTGTCTCTCTCTCTCTCTCTCTCTCTCTCTCTCTCTACTCTCTGTCTCTCTCTGTCTCTCTCTCTGTCTCTCTCTGTCTCTCTCTGTCTCTCTGTCTCTGTCTCTCTCTCTCTCTCTCTCTTTCTCTCTGTCACTCTCTCTCTCTCTCTCTCTATCTCTCTCTCTCTCTCTCTGTCACTCTCTCTCTCTCTCTATCTCTCTCTCTGTCACTCTCTCTCTCTCTCTCTCTCTCTCTCTCTCTGTGTCACTCTCTCTCTCTCTCTCTCTCTCTCTCTCTCTCTCTCTCTCTCTCTCTCTCTCTCTCTCTCTCTCTCTCTCCAAAATCAGTTCAGGCGCGTTTTGATACGATTCAGGTTTAGCATCGACCTGAAGATAAATAGAAGATATGCAGACGAGACTGATCTCGGATGTCCATTCTGTGGAGATAGAGAGGATGAAGAACATTTTCTTTGTAGATGCACTGCATACAATGAACTGCGCTCGAAATACCTAAGACATCTGTTACCTAATAGATATACTGGATCCATGAGTACGGTAATAATGCGAGAGTCTGACACGAGAAAAATAAGATCTTTAGCTATGTACATATATTATGCTCTTGAAATGCGTACCCTCAGAATAGGGGACAGATGTATGGTCCCGGTAACGGTTTGACCCGCTCTGTGACTAAACTGGCGATGATTACTTGTGTTTTATGGTAAACTCCTGTATTTGCAATGGGCCGAGGGCCTTCACAAAAAAGTTCAAGTTCAAGTTCAAGTTCTCTCTCTCTCTCTCTCTCTCTCTCTCTCTCTCTCTCTCTCTCTCTCTCTCTCTCTCTCTCTCTCTCTCTCTCTCTCTCTCTCTCTCTCTCTCTCTCTCTCTCTCTCTCTCTCTCTCTCTCTCTCTCTCTCTCTCTCTCTCTCTCTCTCTCTCTCTCTCTCTCCAAAATCAGTTCAGGCACGCTGCGGGATGCCTACGTGACCAGTGTCCTCCTGTAGAGATACATAGTTTCGCTTCAACTAAACAGCCGGATTCAGTGGTCAAGGGGGAGGTAACTCTTCACTTGCATTGCCTCTTTGTATGCAAACCAAATGCTGCATTTTTTAAATTGTCGGTCCGCGCAAAAAATATGCACAGTTTTATAAAAATACGCATATCTGAACCAGTGAGTACGCTGAGGCAAAATTTGGGGTACCCAGGTCTGGGCAGTAGTGAGGGAGATGAGAGTGAGAGAGGCAGTAGTGAGGGAGATGAGAGTGAGAGAGGCAGTAGTGAGGGAGATGAGAGTGAGAGAGGCAGTAGTGAGGGAGATGAGAGTGAGAGAGGCAGTAGTGAGGGAGATGAGAGTGAGAGAGGCAGTAGTGAGGGAGATGAGAGTGAGAGAGCAGTAGTGAGGGAGATGAGAGTGAGAGAGGCAGTAGTGAGGGAGATGAGAGTGAGAGAGGCAGTAGTGAGGGAGATGAGAGTGAGAGAGGCAGTAGTGAGGGAGATGAGAGTGAGAGAGGCAGTAGTGAGGGAGATGAGAGTGAGAGAGGCAGTGGATGTGGCAGTGATGATGGTAGGGATGGTTGTCATGATGGTGATGGATGAAAATGTTCAAGGTAATACAGGTGATGGTGTTAGTTTTATACGGCCTCTTGCTGCTTGTGCACCTGCTCCTTCTCTATCGGGATGCTGTACTTCAAGTTAAAAGAAAAAGAAAGAAAAAGAATAAAAAATGTGAGTTGTTTCATGGCCATGTGTTCAGTTTCTTACAAGTCTAAATTATTTTGGTTTTCAGTTTATATATATACTCACCCTACTTCATCGTCTTTTAATTAAAACTCTTAAGATCCTGTACCACCCATCACTGCCCACCCTGCTCAATCCTGTACCACCCATTACTGCCCACCCTGCTCAATCCTGTACCACCCATTACTGCCCACCCTGCTCAATCCTGTACCGCCCATTACTGCCCACCCTGCTCAATCCTGTACCACCCATTACTGCCCACCCTGCTCAATCCTGTACCACCCATTACTGCCCACCCTGCTCAATCCTGTACCGCCCATTACTGCCCACCCTGCTCAATCCTGTACCACCCATTACTGCCCACCCTGCTCAATCCTGTACCACCCATTACTGCCCACCCTGCTCAATCCTGTACCGCCCATTACTGCCCACCCTGCTCAATCCTGTACCACCCATTACCGCCCACCCTGCTCAATCCTGTACCACCCATTACTGCCCACCCTGCTCAATCCTGTACCGCCCATTACTGCCCACCCTGCTCAATCCTGTACCGCCCATTACTGCCCACCCTGCTCAATCCTGTACCACCCATTACTGCCCACCCTGCTCAATCCTGTACCGCCCATAGCTGCCCACCCTGCTCAATCCTGTACCGCCCATTACTGCCCACCCTGCTCAATCCTGTACCACCCATTACTGCCCACCCTGCTCAATCCTGTACTGCCCATTACTGCCCACCCTGCTCAATCCTGTACTGCCCATAACTGCCCACCCTGCTCAATCCTGTACTGCCCATTACTGCCCACCCTGCTCAATCCTGTACCGCCCATAGCTGCCCACCCTGCTCAATCCTGTACCGCCCATTACTGCCCACCCTGCTCAATCCTGTACCACCCATTACTGCCCACCCTGCTCAATCCTATACTGCCCATTACTGCCCACCCTGCTCAATCCTGTACTGCCCATAGCCGTCCATCTCACGTGGCTGTTACTTGACCGATTTTTTCCTACAAATTGCATAATCCTTACAGGACTGGGGAATGAAACACGTGAATGACTTACGGGACCTTAAGAGTTAAGTTAGAAAACCAAGATCTACAGTTCTCATTGGAAGCCTGAATGTAGTCACCTTGTGAGTGTTGACCTTTCTGTCCTGACAGCGCCACGGCACGGTGGTGGAGGTGATTCTGGCCTGCCACAAGCTCAATTCCAGCATTCCACACATCAAGTGGGCGGAGCCGGTCCTCCTGCTGGCTACCTCCCTCCTGGACCAGTGTCTGCACTTCATCACCCAGAACTTCGTCCGCGTCATCCGCTCCCACCCCTTCCTCTCCCTGGCTCAGGTACACGCAGTTTGTACATCAACACCGCCTAGATGTAAGGTGCACCTTCTGCGCAGTTCCTGAGAATGAAGATGGCTTTCTCTTGCAAGGCCCTGTCTATAGTGAGCTTTGGAAGAAATGCCTTGAAGGGCATCTAAAGAGTAATACACAGAATAGCTGTATGCCTTGAAGGGCATCTAAAGAGTAATACACAGAATAGCTGTATGCCTTGAAGGGCATCTAAAGAGTAATACACAGAATAGCTGTATGCCTTGAAGGGCATCTAAAGAGTAATACACAGAATAGCTGTATGCCTTGAAGGGCATCTAAAGAGTAATACACAGAATAGCTGTATGCCTTGAAGGGCATCTAAAGAGTAATACACAGAATAGCTGTATGCCTTGAAGGGCATCTAAAGAGTAATACACAGAATAGCTGTATACCTTGAAGGGCATCTAAAGAGTAATACACAGAATAGCTGTATGCCTTGAAGGGCATCTAAAGAGTAATACACAGAATAGCTGTATACATTTATCACAGGGAGAAGACCCAATAAAAAAAACTAAAGATGTAGCTATGCTTATTCACTGTGCCTTAACTCTCAAAGACCAGAAGCTGTCCAATATGACCTCTTTACCTTAGGTAGACATACATTTTCATGCTCTTTTTATTTTTCTGTCACGTGTAATGGCAGCTGGCCCAATAAAACAGTTCTAGATCTCTTGCTCAGGTAGACAGGGTACCCTTTGAACTGGATGAAATATGAAGGGATAGATCTCTGACTCACAGCTTCCTCTTTTCTCTAGGAAAGGAGGTAGTTTTCTGTCCTTGTGTTAGATAGAGGCACACACATGCATGCACGTGTGCATGTACAAGTATGCTTGATCTAGAACAGTTACTACTTCACAGTGCTACTACTTCTGAGAAAAAGGGGAAAATGAACAATGCTACACAGCTACAATACTGTATTATTGTCTTTGCCTTTCATAGCTATCAGTGCTTGGTTCAATTATCTGTGTTTTTCATACAAATCGAAAGAGATTTTATTCAATAAAATCACATTATAAAGAACATTTTCAATCCCTGTGTTTGCAGAGCGCCGCGTGGAGTGGGGACATTCTGGAGGAAAGTCTGGGCATGGTCATCGACTCGCTCATGCCAGGAGCGGCAGTGGAGGCCTACAGAGCTCTACTGCAGCTTCTGCCCTCGGGAGACAGGGAGGAAGAGGACCCCAGCAACCAGGTACAGAGGAGGAGGTGGTGCTGGTGGTAGAGGAAGAAGTGGTGTTGGTGGTGGTGGTGGAGGAGGAGGTGGATGTGGTGGTGGTGGTGGTAGAGGAGGAGGAGGAGGAGGATGTGGTGGTGGACGAGGAGGAGGTGGTGGTGGTGGTAGAGGAGGAGGAGGATGTGGTGGTGGTGGTAGAGGAGGAGGAGGTGGTGGTGGCAGTGGCAGTGGCAAGGGAGGGGGCAAAACGAGGAGGAGGGAAAGAAGAAAGGTCGGAGGAAGGAAGGAAGAGAGGTCGGAGGGAGGAAGGAAGGAAGAGAGGTCGGAGGGAGGAAGGAAGGAAGAAAGGTCAGAGGGAGGAAGGAAGGAAGAGAGGTCGGAGGAAGGAAGGAAGGAAGAAAGGTCAGAGGGAGGAAGGAAGGAAGAGAGGTCGGAGGAAGGAAGAAAGGTCGGAGAGAGGAAGGAAGGAAGAGAGGTCAGAGGAAGGAAGGAAGGAAGGAAGAAAGGTCAGAGGGAGGAAGGAAGGAAGAGAGGTCGGAGGAAGGAAGGAAGAAAGGTCAGAGGGAGGAAGGAAGGAAGAGAGGTCGGAGGAAGGAAGAAAGGTCGGAGAGAGGAAGGAAGGAAGAGAGGTCAGAGGAAGGAAGGAAGGAAGAAAGGTCAGAGGGAGTGTCAAGAGCTGGTTGGTGGTGATGGCTGGTACTCACACTCTTGATCTGTAAACTAGAAATCACTCCCTACCCCTGGGCTACTTGGGGAAAGACGTACACGAGATAGAACACGAAAGCATAGGTAAACGAATAACAAAAGGATTTAATACACATAGGAACACAAGAACCAGATTACACACTCTGACTTCCCATCCACAATACAACTCGCAACCCTACATCTCCACCGCAAACATCCCAAACCCCTTCCCTTCCGCCGCACAAATCCCAACACCCTTCACTCCACAGTTCAACTCCCACAGCACTTCCCTTCCACAGTCCAAATCCCAAACTCCACCGCCACAGTCCAAATCACACAGCACTTTCCCCTTCAGTCCAAATCCCCAAACACTTCACCTCCACAATCCAAATCACAACGCCTTCCCATCCGCAGCACCGATCATAAACCCTTCCTCTTCACAGCTCAAATCACACTCCTTCACCTTCACAACACAAAATCACAACCCAAAACCCCTCCACCTTCACAACTCAAAATCACAGCCACCACTCACCTCCCTCATCCTCCGTTTCCGCTTGTTCATCTTCGCCCTGTAGAACTGCTCCTTCTCCTCCACCACTGTATGCTGTGCCACCTGGTGACTACTCTGCATGGCCTGCAACTCCTCCGCGTACTTTTGGCGCAGGTCTTCAATCTGGGCCTGAGCTGTCTGCCCCTGCTGCTGCTCCTTGCTGGCCAGCTCTGCTGCATGCTGCATCCTCAGTTCCTCCAGACTGGCCTGACTCTGCTGCCTGCTTTGCTCCAGCTCGGACTGCAGCACTGCTGTCTTGGTCTGCAAGTCCTCCTCCAGCTCCATCTTCTCCGACTTCAGTTGGTCCACCAACCCCAGTAGTTGGTCCTTCTCCGACACGGCAGCCATTCTCTGCCGTTCCCTCTCCTCCAGTGCCACCTTCATCTCCTCCTTCACCTGCAGCTGTTGCATTAGCCCCTGCTCCTTGGAAATCAAACTCTCGTCGTGGCTGCGCTGAAGCTGTTCCACCTTCTCCTTCCACTCTTGCTGGCATCGAGTTACAGCAGCCTGCACCTGCTCCGCTATCTGCTTCTCCGCCTCCTGCTGTAGTAGGGTGATGGCGGCGGCCTGGCCTCGGGACAGTTCCGACACCATCCTTTCCTTCTCTGCCTCCAGAATCTGCACTGCCCGCTGCACCCGCTCCTCCATCTCTTCCTGCAGCTGCCGCTTCTCCTCCTCCAGCCGCCCAATGACCTCCCAAGACTTCTTGAACCACTCCTCACCCGACTTCTCCAGCTTCTCTGACTTGTCTTGGAGTTCCTGCCGCTGCTGACTGGTAGTCTGGAGCTGTTCCCGAATGTGACGGAGTTCTTCATCCTTGGCTTCCACCACCTCAACCATGGTCTTCTTGACCTCAGCAATGGCCCCCTCGTGGTCAGACTTCAGCTGCTCGATGACGCGCCTGGCCTCACGGATCTGGTTCTGCAGTTTGCCAACTTCTGGAGATGCAGAGCCACCATCACCTTCCCGAAGCTTGTCCACCTCACGACTCGTGTCCCCCAGCCTCTGACCCAAAGCCTCTTTCTCCGACCTGGCCAGCAGCGTTCTCCCCTCGCCAGCACGTAGCGTCTCCCTGCACTTGCGCAGAAGCACTTCCTGCCGCTTCACCTCTTCCCGTTCGCGCCGATCCCGCTCTCTCTGCCTCACGGCCAATTCCCGCAGTCGCCTCGCCTTCTCCTCCTGGTACCTTAGCCACTCCAACTTCCGCTCCATCCCGAAGCGTTGGGCACCAAACACTGCTGCAACACGACACAAAATCACAAGAGACAACACAGTAGCCAGGGGTATGCAAGTGGAAGTGATCCCGGACGAGCCCCCACTGTCAAGAGCTGGTTGGTGGTGATGGCTGGTACTCACACTCTTGATCTGTAAACTGGAAATCACTCCCTACCCCTGGGCTACTTGGGGAAAGACGTACACGAGATAGAACACGAAAGCATAGGTAAACGAATAACAAAAGGATTTAATACACATAGGAACACAAGAACCAGATTACACACTCTGACTTCCCATCCACAATACAACTCGCAACCCTACATCTCCACCGCAAACATCCCAAACCCCTTCCCTTCCGCCGCACAAATCCCAACACCCTTCACTCCACAGTTCAACTCCCACAGCACTTCCCTTCCACAGTCCAAATCCCAAACTCCACCGCCACAGTCCAAATCACACAGCACTTTCCCCTTCAGTCCAAATCCCCAAACACTTCACCTCCACAATCCAAATCACAACGCCTTCCCATCCGCAGCACCGATCATAAACCCTTCCTCTTCACAGCTCAAATCACACTCCTTCACCTTCACAACACAAAATCACAACCCAAAACCCCTCCACCTTCACAACTCAAAATCACAGCCACCACTCAAAGTCCAACCCTTCACCTTCACAGCCCCAAAAATCACCAACTCTTCACTTCCACAGCACAACTCACAAACCCTTCACATCACCAAACCACCAGCCCTTCCCTTCATAGTCCAAATGTCACCACACTTCCCCTCCTCAGTCCAGATCACCAAACCCCTTCCCCTCACAGTCCAAATCCTTCACCGCCACAGTCCAAGGAAAATACTTCACCTCCGCAGTCACAAACACTTCACCTCCGCGTCACAACTCATCAAACCTTCACTTTCCCATCACAAAGCACCAAACCTTCACCCTACCTCACCAATCACCAAATACTCCACCGCACCGTCAAAACCCCAAACCCTTCACTCCTACAATCCAAAACGCAAACTCCACCGCCACCCTACCCACCAGGATCTGAAATAAACAAAACAACAAGCAATAGTAATTTTACCCACGCTAACCACACAAGCCCCGACGCGTACGCGGT
>JAWQFJ010003332.1:5000-10000 GCA_034096865.1 Theodoxus fluviatilis | reverse complement strand
CTCACACGGAGGTAGTCCACCTCCCCAAACTCCATCAAGAAATGGAGAGGCTCAGTCTGCTGCTACTGCTGCAGTGAAGTCATTGCTCGAGTCTGAATCTCCCACCGGTGTGCCAAAGTCAGACGCAGCCATGCAGTCCTCACCCCAAGAGGAACTGCAGGAGATGTCTAAGAGGAACAATCTGTCAAAGACAGACGGTCGCTCAGCAGACAGAGAATGTGACGATTCATCAACGCAAGTCCCTACCTCAACTTTGCTCTCGGTGCCAGCAGGAACTGCAGAGGTGGACTCGGTACAGGTGGCGCAGAGTTGCAGTCTGGACCTGATCCTGGCACCAGATCTCAAAGATGGAGGACAAGAGCCTACAGACAGGGAGGCTGCCTGCCCAAATAAGGAGAATGCAGATTTCGGAGATGAAGCTTATGAATATTCACA
This sequence comes from Theodoxus fluviatilis, assembly GCA_034096865.1. Taxonomy (NCBI): domain Eukaryota; kingdom Metazoa; phylum Mollusca; class Gastropoda; order Cycloneritida; family Neritidae; genus Theodoxus; species Theodoxus fluviatilis. Next base: position 9,565 of record JAWQFJ010003332.1, on the reverse strand, counting down.
TTTCGAGACACCAGAGATGCATGAAATTCATTCACGACGCCGAGAGAATCTGGAGAACAACACTGATCCTCCTTGCTCCAATGCACAGCTTTCCATGTCTGCAGGGAATCCTGATGACAGAATTGACGAGTACAACAACAACAGCACTGACACCACTGCCATCAACAATAACAACAACAACAACACGATTGATATGCATTCTTCTCAGACTGCTCGGCCACAGCAGGCGGAGGAAGCCGCAGCTGGAAACACCAGCAGACAGGAGACTGCAGGTGGGGACGCCTCTTCACCCAGGATGCTCAGTGATGAGGATACGGCAGCTGAGGATGGAGGAATATAGGGATGGGATTTTTGCAGCAGGCTTCACATTTAGAAGGCTATATTTTTTCCCTCCCCCTTTAAATTTTTTTTTTTTTTTCATTTTATGAATTTTTTTTTTTCAATCAGAGGAGAGATGCAAAACGCATCAAAGATAGGGACATGAGGGAAGGAGGAACAGTGGAAATACATGTAGTTTTCAACGACTGTTTCATTTGCTTGAAATGAATGACTTTTTGAAAAAATATTTTTTTCTCCTTCTCTCTCATTGAGACTGAGTTATTCAAAATTATACATGACATACGCTATTGGGAGACTTCATTGCTGTGACTGAAAACTGGGAATCTGTGCCAAAGAGATTTTCAAACTTTGAGAATTTAAAGGAGACAGTTTACCTTCATCCAGTTTTCACCTTTCACTTTCTATGAGCAAAATTGGCTTCTGGTGTGCAAAGAGTTAAAAGGTGAGTGTGCAAAATTATGCATTCGACAATTTTTAATGTTGTTGATATTATGTGTCTCAATGATTAATTAATTTCTTGTTTGTGATTTGTTAGTCACAAGGGAAGTACATTTTTTTCCCTTACTTATTACGCAAATATTGTTTGTTATATGTGGGATATCTGTGTGATTATATAGATGAGAATCTAGATCAAATAATCATTTATTTCATTTTCAGTTTTGGTTAAGATGGAGAAAAAAGTATGTATTGGCAGTGTGGACAGTAAAAATATTTTTTTTAAGAAGAAGAAAGAAGTTCCCACTTCAGAAATGTTAGTAGATTGTACTTTGACAAGAGTAAGAAATCTGAACCAAGCAAAAAAAGGCTTTAGCTATTCTCTGAATCAGTTGCTCTTTGAAAAATAAAAATGTTTGAACTAGGAACTCCAGAATGTACTTGTATTCTGTTGAGCTTCATTAAATAGTTTCTGCATTTTCAGCTCAGACAGCAGAAGGTGCAAGCTTAGATGTCTGTGTTTTTTCAACGTGCAACCAAAGACAAGACATGAGACTGCATGAGGAATCCCGTGTATTGTTTGTCATGCTTCTGTCTTCATCAGAGAGCAAGCCATGTAAATAGCGAGACATGCAAGACGCATATCATGTTGCATCTGCTGCTGTTCTGTGAGTGTTGCTGTTGTGTGAGTGTTGCTGTAGTGAAGTTGACTTTGAGCTGGTGTGGAAGTTTGAAGCACTTACATCTATGTTCCATCATCCACTTTGCTCTTCAAGCTCTATGTTCCATCATCCACTTTGCTCTTCAAGCTCTGTGTTCCATCATCCACTTTGCTCTTCAAGCTCTGTGTTCCATCATCCACTTTGCTCTTCAAGCTCTGTGTTCCATCATCCACTTTGCTCTTCAAGCTCTGTGTTCCATCATCCACTTTGCTCTTCAAGCTCTGTGTTCCATCATCCACTTTGCTCTTCAAGCTCTATGTTCCATCATCCACTTTGCTCTTCAAGCTCTATGTTCCATCATCCACTTTGCTCTTCAAGCTCTATGTTCCATCATCCACTTTGCTCTTCAAGCTCTATGTTCCATCATCCACTTTGCTCTTCAAGCTCTATGTTCCATCATCCACTTTGCTCTTCAAGCTCTATGTTCCATCATCCACTTTGCTCTTCAAGCTCTATGTTCCATCATCCACTTTGCTCTTCAAGCTCTGTGTTCCATCATCCACTTTGCTCTTCAAGCTCTATGTTCCATCATCCACTTTGCTCTTCAAGCTCTATGTTCCATCATCCACTTTGCTCTTCAAGCTCTATGTTCCATCATCCACTTTGCTCTTCAAGCTCTGTGTTCCATCATCCACTTTGCTCTTCAAGCTCTGTGTTCCATCATCCACTTTGCTCTTCAAGCTCTGTGTTCCATCATCCACTTTGCTCTTCAAGCTCTGTGTTCCATCATCCACTTTGCTCTTCAAGCTCTGTGTTCCATCATCCACTTTGCTCTTCAAGCTCTGTGTTCCATCATCCACTTTGCTCTTCAAGCTCTGTGTTCCATCATCCACTTTGCTCTTCAAGCTCTGTGTTCCATCATCCACTTTGCTCTTCAAGCTCTATGTTCCATCATCCACTTTGCTCTTCAAGCTCTGTGTTCCATCATCCACTTTGCTCTTCAAGCTCTATGTTCCATCATCCACTTTGCTCTTCAAGCTCTGTGTTCCATCATCCACTTTGCTCTTCAAGCTCTGTGTTCCATCATCCACTTTGCTCTTCAAGCTCTATGTTCCATCATCCACTTTGCTCTTCAAGCTCTGTGTTCCATCATCCACTTTGCTCTTCAAGCTTAGGGAACAAGAAAACATAGTTGTGGTTATGGTCACCTGACTAGTTTTTCCCCTGATGACCCTGCACTTCTATCGCTCATGGAAACAAAATGGTGGTGGATAAGGAACTGTGACTGTCCCATCTTCCTACCAAATGATCACTCCAGGGATCCACTCAGTAGTTTTAAAAAGCATTTTCAATTCAAGAAAGTTTGAATTATGTTCAAACTGGCCCCTTTTTTTTGCCACGTTGCCATAACCACATCTACTTTTGGGGGGGCCTTACATATCTTGTGTCCTTTTGTCCATGTTTTCTGAAACGTGCACCTGTGAGATATTCATATGTATTGTAAGACAGTAACTCTGTCAATGAACCACTCTTGTGGAAGAAATCAGTGTGCTATTTTGAAAGCAACATTTAAACTTGTATTCATGTCAGTTGTTGTTGATGATGACGATCTGTTAGTGTTGACGTTAGAGTGTCTCAAAGGATAAAGATGCAAATCTTCTAAATATCTGTTCAGCCCACTTTCCAGATGTGCTTGCCTGTGAATATGGCTTTTTTGTGGGGCTTTTTTATTCAATAATGAAATACACAAGTTACTGTGTAGATCTGTGATTCATAACACTGGACTTGACATGCAAAGTTAATCACAATCATACCTCAAACAAGTGGAAACTTTTCATGCAAACTCAAGCTTTATATTTGGTACTCATCATGAGCAATAGTATGACAAATAACAGTTAAGTCTATTGCATTTATTGCAGACTGCTATTATGTGGCTTATTTCTCAGGTAACACCTAGTGGCTTATCCAAGCTTTCAAGAGATGTACCTCTTGGCTATAGCTTTTTGGAAACCATTTTTATTTGTAGGTACAACATCCGTGCATGTTTCTGCGCTGGGATGTTCTGTACATTTAGGGACATGCCAAAGGCACATGCAGCAATCAGTGACTAATTTATCTCCAGCTCAAATCTAAATGTTGTCTATGAATGGCTGTGCATTTGATGTCATGCAGCAGTAGCTCATTATTATGGCATTCCCTTTGTAAAATAATTATTTTTGCATTTTTCTAGCATTTTTCTAGCATTATTTAGCAGATTTCCTAAACAATGCATTATTTACGTAAATAATCCATTATTTACGTAAATAATCCATTATTTACGTAAATAATCCATTATTTAGCAGAACTCCTAAACAATGCATTATTTACGTAAATAATGCATTATTTAGGTAAACCATGAATTTCATTGTTTAGCTAAACCATAGAATTCATTATTTACGTAAATAATGTATTATTTAGGTAAACCATGAATTTCGTGGTTTAGCTAAACCATAAAATCCATTATTTACGTAAATAATGCATTATTTAGGTAAACCATGAATTTCATGGTTTAGCTAAACCATAGAATCCATTATTTACGTAAATAATGCATTATTTAGGCTAAACCATAGAATCCATTATATACGAAACTACAAGGGTGACAGCTCTGATTATATCCAGGGATCCTTCATTATTTCTGCCACGAGTTCGAAATGGCTAATTTTGCAGGCAACTGATCTATGCCGACAAATTTCGGTCTCTGGTCAGTACAAATTGGCTTCAGAACGCAGTGAGAGAGTACCAAAAGGTGTTCATTTTTGGTTTGTAAGCAGATACGTCTGTTGCTTGTTTATTATCGCAGTATGCAGGCATGAAGTGACGAAGCTAGGTTCGACCTTGCAAGCAGACGTAACTAAATATGGCGTGGATCGGTGTAGTGTAGTGCTGTTGAATATTAGGTCTCTCTCGTTATCAGCATTTCTGCAGTGCGTGATTATAGAACAGAGCTCGCGCAAACTACATTGACTCGTTAAAAATATCATTAAATGCACTCGCATATTGCGCGATCGATCGACTTCGACGCACAATCTAAGTGTGATCTGAAGTATGATGTGAAGCTCTGAGAGGATTCGAGTGTCCCGAGTTGTTTAC